>CAEFZX010002011.1:0-35660 GCA_903066825.1 Alfaro cultratus | reverse complement strand
AAAAGCCAGTACTTTTTGACTTTTACTCAAGTAAAAATATTAATGTGGTACTTTTACTTTTACTAGAGTACATTTTTGTCTGTATTTGTACTTTTACTTAAGTACATTTTTTGAGTACTTTATACAACACTGATCTTCACAAGGTCATGTGCTTTTGTTCTGAGGTTGATTTGCACATTTTGCACTAAATCTCTCTTTTTCTCTGGGACACAGAAACTGTCTCCTCTTTGGATGGGGTGATGGCTGGAGATTCATGGTGTTTATACATTGATACGACAGTTTGAATGGATGAATGTGGTATCTGCAGACAGCTGATATCTTTGTTGATTTCCTGTGATTTTACTTCAAGGTGTTTCCTTAAAATAATCTCCACAGATGTGCCTCTAATCTTGTGAATTAGATTGAGTGAGATTGATAATTTTCAAAAGTCAGAGCTAGGAAAGAAATCATAGTAGAAGTTAACAAAAGCATGAGATTATCATCTGAGCCTCCCTGCTATATCTAAAGGCTCTGCAGTCTTGTTTGAAAAAAGTAAATATTCTTCAATGGATGTTTTGCCTCGTTGGTGATTTGAGTGAAAGTCAGTTAGTATACTTGAAATAGACCATTTGTTGCTTTGTCCATTACAGTAGAAAATTATTTACTTTTACAATCAAAATGGTGAGAAAAAAACCAACTTAGTCTTGAAACAAAAATACACTAATCTTGAATTAATTCTGCATTTTTCAAATAATGAGTTGTAGTGAATGTTATTTTTCATTTTTGATGGAATCTGAATTCTGAGCTGCTAATTATTCACGTGTTTATGTCTTCAAATTGATAAAACTGATTTTTGGTGGACAGCCACTTGAAACCCACAACATAAAACTTGGTTGAAATAAACTTTTATGCTTAACTTCAATAGCTAATAAAAACATTTTTGGTGGAATGAGGCAGCCAGTAGCAATCCAACAATGTGCTTGGAGCAAAAATGGCAGCCATTGAAAAGTCAATTAGCTATGCCATAAGCAACTTTAGACGCAAAACAGGCAATATTTATATATAAAAATATTAATAACAAATAAGAAAAAAAACATTATCTTGATAACGTACTCTACTGAATCAATGTGCTTCCTTATACCTAATTTTCTTTGTGCATATCACAGTGCAGTCGGTGAATATCCATAAATAAATCACATTATTTAAACATATTCAGTCTGAGTCATTTCAAATTGTTAAAAAGTTTCAACAGTCTATACAATGTTTCAATTATGCCTTTACACTTCCGGGCATTTCTTTATTTTCTCACCAGGTTTACAGGCGTATTAAAAAACATTTAATCATTGCTGCGGGATTCTTTGTTCACCGCCAGGGTGGGCAAATGTGTGTCCAAGATGGATGAATGTGTGTGACCAAGAATGCGAGTGGGCCAGTGAGAGTGCTTGAGCTGTGAGGGGAGCGCTGTGGGATAGAAGAGAGACGGTGGATGACTTTATGACACGAAGGGGACGCGATCAGCGGAGAGGGTCTGCCCAAGCTGTCAGCTCTGAGGGGCTGCTGGAAGGCTCAGCGGGAGCCCAGCGTGGCCCCCAGGATGCCTTGTCACCACGGCGAGGCCCTGGAATGCGTCGGCACACAATGAGCTCCCGGGGCTTAGAGGGCACTCCGATTTGATAACCACATTAAAGTCCTAGCAACATCTGTTGGGGCGCAGGAGAAAGGACTACTGGCAAGCTTTAACCCCCGAAACTGGAATCATTAACCCTCACCCCTGTGAGAGAAGGGGGACAACAGCCCCCTATTTGTCAGCAGCTCTGCACAAGGGCTGTGGGGGCTAATATTTTACCATAAACAGCGTGAGAAGAGAAGCAGCACCAGGAGGAGCGCTTCCAAAACACACATTACCAGGAAAATACTGTCTTATTTCTTTAAAATTTTGTTTAAAATACTTTTGTATATTTCTGTTAGTGTATAAGTCACTGAACAGCTTAGCACCAAAAATACATTAAAGACCTTATGTTGTTGTATCAACCATCCAGACCTCTCAAGTCTTCTGGTTCTGGTTTGGTCTGCATCTCCAGAACCAGAACCAAATATAGAGAAGCAGCATTCAGCTTCTTTGCAGCACAAATCTGGAGCAAACTGCAAGAAAACGGCAAAACAGCTGGAACACTAATATCACACACATTTGATGCGTAATGATGATTTGGATTATGGCATTTGACTAAATGTAATGTTGTCACATTTGGTGACAACAAAATGTGTCACCAAATGGAAAACTATGATGTTTTTATGACAAAAAGCACTTTGAACTGCCTAGTTGCTGACATACAAATAATTGACTGGACATATTTCAATCAACTAATAAAATATTTGCCTCATCTCCTGAAATAAGGCCTTCAGAAAATGTTGCTGATTTATAAGGTGGATAAAAAGTAAAGATTTCATGCTGTCATCATTTTGTTTCTTTAAAATGTTATCATAATTTAATAGCACTGCAAAAACAGAAAATCTTACTAAGTATTTTTGTCTAGTTTCTATTGTAAATATCTTAGCACACTTGAAATAAGACCAAACTAATTTACAAGTAACTTTTCATCAAAATGTAGGACCTGGTTTTAAGTAAATTATTTCTTAATATTAATAAAAAAGAACTAGCTTCACTGGCAGATTATTTCACTTATAATATAGGAGAAAATGTAATTTTGTAAGTGAAACTTGAACTTTTTCATCAACATAAGGAATTATTTACTTAAAACAAACTGATATATTGCTGAAAGTCACTTGTAAATTAATTTTGTCTCATTTAAAATGTATGAAGTTATTTATTCTATAAACAGGACAAAAATACTTTGAAATATTATATGTTTTTGCATATATAATTTAAGGGCTTAAGGGGAGGAAAGGCAAAGTTGATGGAGGTTGGAGAAATAACAGGTGTCCTGTCACAAAGAGATGTCTCAGGCTGCAGGATGCTCTGTGTTTCATGGGTCAGCCCCAAGCCCATCCACCTCCACAGGTTTCAAAGCAAAGGCCACTTCTCAGTAATGAATAATTAAGAAAACAAAAACTCCCCCCCCCGCCCCACAACCCGGCCCTTTCTGAAGGGGTGAGAGCTCAGGAGAGGAGATGGAGGCGTCGGAGGGCCTAATGCAACCAGACCAGATGTGACGAGGAGAGCTGAGGTTTTTGGCCCCTGCGCTTCATAAAAAAACATCAACCTAAATGTGTTCCCTGGAAATGAGGGCCTGCAGGAGGTGCCCCAGCGTGCGAGGTCTTCAAGTACCTCCACACAAGTAATTCCATTCACTGCAGCTCATTACATGGGCAATTAAGTGCTGGGGTGGAGGAGGGAGGAAGGGTGCAGGGGCGATGGCAGGGAGTATGTATGTGTGCATGTTTGAATGTAAGTGTATGAGGGGGGATGCTTACTGGCCCATCGTTGGGTTTAAGGATCGAAACCCCCTACCGATCTCATTCCCCATCATCTGGCGCCGCCTTCACCCACCGACCCCCTCCCCTCTCCTTCACCTGGGCGGAATCTCTGTGGACACCTGCCTCTCCTAATGAAGATCCATGTCTTCATTTCCATTTCTGGAGTCATATCAGAGGCTGCCAAGCACAAAACAGGCCTGTTTCCTCAGAGGCCTGGAGAGCCGGATAGAATGACACCGCTAAGTGCTCTGGCAGAGCAGGGCAGCTGCAGAGCCTGAAAATGGGATTTGGTTGAGGGTTCTGAAGTGGGGGGCTCGGATGGAGAGAATCCGATGTTTGGATTGGCCACAATGCCAGCCGTGTGCTACCTCAGCAGCTCCTTGGTACTAATGAGGCTTACTGCAGGGATGGGAAGAGGGGAGGAGAGGGTGCGAGGAGGTGGAGATAAGGAGAAAACAGGAGCTTACCACGCACCTACCTCCCACACCTCCTTCATCTCCTTATATATGCTAACTCTTGAGGACAAACACCAAAGATCCTCTCTTTGACACAGAAACATATTCACTCGCTCATAAACACTTAAAGGTGTCAAGACTCATGTATTCTCCACAGCACCTGGTTTGCTCTGTGGGGATAAAAGCTCGTTTGCAGGGCAGCTGACAGACCTTCAAAAGTTTACGAATTATATGAAAACAACTAAAGAAAGGAATCAAGTATTACAGATGAAGTATAAAACGTAGGATGAGCCAACATTACCCCTTCCACATTTTCACTTGTGTGACCACAAACCGCCCTGCGACAGACTGCCGACCTGTCAAGGGTGTACCCTGCCTCTCGCCTGGAACGTTAGCTGGAGATAGAAAATGGATGGATGGATGGATGGATGACCACAAACCTCCACTTATTTAATTTTACTATTGACCAACACAAAGTAGAGCTGTGAAGTGAAAGGAAAATGATTCATGAATTTAATTTTGTTTGACTAATATCTGACGGTGTCTTCAGCATCTTAGAGTCAAGACTGCAGAGAAACTTTTTGTTGCATTTACCACTGCAAGTCTTTTGTGGCATGCCTCTACAAGACCATTCTTCTCTGCAAAACAACTCAAACGCAGGTAGATTTAAATTCACAAGTTTGTAAGTCCTGTTACAGATTCTTAGTTGGAATCTGTGGTAATAAGCAGCAACCTTTGAAATAAACCCTTTCATTGTAACTTTGGCTGTGTGCTTAGAGTTATTGTCCTGCTGGAAGGTGAACCTTAGTCTCAGCCTCAACAGATTTTGTTCAAGGTTTCTTTACATTTAGCTGCTTCCATCTTGCCCACCATTGACCTTGCTGAAGAAAACTGTCTCCATAGCAAGATGCAAGGAATGGGATGGGTTGGGTGTGAGGATGGGTCATAGGGAAGACGAGCTGATAAAAGCCTGGGAGAAAGAGACTCAGCTAAATGGTGCAGTCTTTAGGAAATGGGCTTTTCCCCCCAAGACAACTTTGGGTCTCCAAAATGGAACCTGGAACAAGGAAGAGTGGGTAGAAAGAAAGAAACTAGAAAGCAGAAAAAGAGAGGAAGAGGAGGAAGAGAGATGAGTTGAGATCTGGATGAGGGTAAGGAAGAGTGGGGTTGAAAGAACAACATGAGTGAATTTTGTAAAAGTAGATTGTTGGATGATTAGAGGTGTGGTTGACGTGTTGCATTGCTCCCAAACCTTCAAGATAATCATTTTATCTCGAACGTTCAGGAGATAATAGAATTAGATGTTGTTAATATATTGTTTTATAACCTAATCCACTTTAAACCTCTGCACAACCTTATCTGCTGCATTCTGTTACAAAACTGCATTGGAGATTTTCTATTTGTAAGGATAGAAAATCCTTCAATTTGATATTTTTCCCTGACTTTGTGTTATAGATTGATATACTGAAGCTTAAAATTGTACCATGACAAAAAGTTCCAGAATCCCAAATAACTACTTTTCTATATATTCCACTATATATTCCAGTTCAGACCTATAACAAGGTCACTAAGAACAAAAACACAATCTTTCTTCAAAAAATCCATATAAAAGTCACCAAAACAATTTATAAACGACACATTTTCATAATTTAAAACATGATTTTAAGCGTTTCACTCTTCCATTGCCACCATGTGTTCCCCCTCCCTGGTACAGAGACCATGTGTGTCTTTCAATACAGTGGTTAAGGCCAGCCTTGTTAACATGTTCTAGCTCACTGACTCCTCTCAGCACCCCGGGGTGAGTTCGCAGAGCCGAGCCAGGTGAGGAAGAGCAAGAAAGGAAAAACAAACAAAGTGACACCTTAGTCAGATCACAGCTGCCTGCTTCAGCAACACACTTTGCCCAGAACACACAGTAAAATTGAGCACAAAATCTTTATTTAAAAGAAGAACAAAGGCATTAGTTTAATAGAAAAGCAAGTTTCATTGAGATTTTTATTAATAATAATAATAATAATAATAATAATAGTTCATTTGAATAGACCCTTTTTAAAACAACTGTTACAAAGTCGTTAAAATTCAAAAAATCTATTAAAACAGAATTATAGTTGATACAAAACAAATCAAAAGTTTACATCAAATCAATTAAATTACATAAAAACTGAAGACAAAATGAAATAATAAAAATACAAAAGAACATCAAATATTAAAGGCCTTATTATAAAGGTTAATTTTAACCAATGATCTAAAAGAAGACAGTGAATGGGCCTTCGCTACAAACTGGAGTTCTGACCTTATGCATTTAATCACAGGTACTACTGACTGGCCAAATGCTAATCAAAAAATTAAGAGCCCACTTCAGTGAACCCCACTGAAAACCTCCTGGTTTTTCCACCAAATACTTATTTCTGAACTCTTCCTGAGATAAAACCTTGGTATTGTTGTTTCTAAATGAATATGAACTTGTTTTCTCTGCATTATTTGAGGTCTGAAAGCATCTGCATCTCTTTCTCTATTTTGACCATTTCTCATTTTCTGCAAATAAAAACAAAATTTATATATATATATATATATATATATATATATATATATATATATATATATATACATATATATATATAATATAATATATATTAACAAATTATTGTATAAGAAAATATGCTCTTACCAATACAACAATAAAAATAAAAACATACGATAACTAAACATAAAAAAAGAAAAAACAAGTCAGGGAAATTGTCTAAATAACTGGTTACACTGCACTGATTACCATTTACACTTTAGGATGGCACTACCTGTCCATAAAGGCACGGTTGGCACACTAAGAGGTTGAGTGAGCGTCGGGTCAACCTTAGACTGAGAAAGATTGTCCAAAAGCGGTTGCCAGATACCACAGAACTTATTGGTGTAGCCCACAGCATCATACCACAGTTTGTCCAGATGAAGAATCTCAGTAAAATCACTTAACCACGTTTTAAACTGAGGGACCTTGTCAGTTTTCCACAATCTTAATATTACTTTCTTAGCTGTTACCATTCCATATACCACAGTCATTTGCATAGAAATGCTGCGGTTCTGAAGAGAAGGAGAGAATCCAAACAATGCAATGTGGGGCTCTGGAACCAACGTGCTCTTATATACTTCAGAAAACAGGTTGAAAATGTTTCACCAATATTGGAAGAGTTTGAGTCATGTCCAGAACAGATGAGACAGGGAGCCGTCAGCGGACTTACATCTATCACATTTTGAAGATATTGGGGGGAATATTCTGTGCAATTTCATTTTAGAATAGTGGAGTCTATTAAACACCTTGAAATAAAAATAAAATTTTTGCTTGGGATTTCAGAGACATGTTGTCAGTAGTTCATATTCATGTTCATTTTACTCAAACATATACCTAATCAGAGAAACCGATCATTTTAAGTGGTCTCAATTTTTTTCCCGAGCTATTTGTAAATATAAATGTGCATTTTAAAACTCTATGTGCACATATACACTCAGAGGCACAAAGGTGAAGAAACAGATCATTCATGAACCATAAAGGTTACCTGTTTGTGGGTACATGGGGCGGAGCCTAAAATGGAGGGAAGGGGTTTTAGGTAAAGATTGTGTTTGGTGTCATTTTTCAGGCCCCTCTGCACTCACCTGGAACAGAGCACTTCCCCTCCCCGAGTCTTATCAGCTCCCAGAGGAAATGCCTGCTGCAGGTAAACACGACCCTTCGACCCCGCTTCCATCCACTCTGAGCGGACCGACCTCCACGTCTAGGAGCGCTTCAGAGTCCAAATGCAGGGATTAGCTCTGCGACAACCTCCAACACCCAGCTTAGAGACTTATGTCTGTGTTCAGACCAGGTCTGGTGACATCCTCTTGGCCCCCTGCCCCAACCACCTTAGATGTTGTTCTTCATGCACGAGTGAGGAAACCTTTATACCGGCTCCACCCCAACCCATCCTCCAGCCCCTCATCCCTCTGTCTCAAATTTAATCTTATCTACATATCAGCAGGTGTAACCGAATATCCCTGTTATCAACCATGGTCTGCTCAGCTCTGTTTAGCAATGTCAGAGGAGTGATTTATTCAGGAGGAAACCAAATTAAATACTACATCATGTGTCAAAGGAATGGCTGTGTTTGTGATGGAAGTTGGCTTCATTAGCGTGTGAGGAATATGATAAACTTTCAAAGTGAACACATTAAAGAATGGTTGTAATTAAAGCAGAGACGTACTCTACTTTTAATGACTTTAGAGTATAATTAATTCTCCTCTAGTATCTCTAACAGATTTTTCTAATAAATGTGTGGGTGGGGATTTATATTTAATTACTTCCCTATGAATTTTGAAATAAGGGTTGATCTATGAAATTTGACAGTTGCGATGGGACAAACGCCTCTCCCTCATCATTTTACGTATGACAAGCATGCAGAACGTGCAGAGAGGCATTTGCACCGTTGTGATTCAGCATAGTTTAATGCAGTGATCAGAAAGGCTGGCAGAAATAGGATTGGCAGAAAAGGATTGACAAAAGTACAAATACAAATACTTTCAATTGTATGTTTTGACATAACTGAAATGATCTGGACATTGCAAGCTTAAAAAAGCACTAAATATTTTACAATATCAGTATTTATGAAACAGAAATGAAGATAAAGTGGAGAAAATGATTCTGGAAACACAGAATAACCCTTTGCTGTTTCTATAGAGTTGGGAAAAGTTTGTCTGGGCCATACAGGTGTGTGTTAATACAGCTAGAAATTATTGATCAGACCTGAAATCTTGGTGTAATGAGGGATTCAGACCAAAATCTTCAGAAACATATAAAGACAATTACAAAATCAGGCTACTGGAATATTTCCAGGATTGAAGGACTAATGTCTTAGCAGGATCTAGAGAAACTCATCTAAGTGTTTATTTTTAGTCACGCTGATTACTGCAATGATTATTTCACAGGTCTGCCAAGAAAAATCCTCCAGCTGCAGCTGGTGTTCTCACTAAAACCAGGAAGATAGAGAACATCACCCCAGTTCTAAAATCCTAATACTAGCTCACTGTAGCTCAGAAAACAGACTATAAATTACTTTTGTTAGTTTATAAATCACTGAACAGCTTAGCACCAAAATACATTAAAGGTCTGTTTTAATTGTATAAACCTTCCTCAGGTCTTAGACAGCTGAAATCTGGTCCAAAATCTGATCACGGGACAGTGATTCCACAACTCCAACACAAAAATGGCTATAAAGGAGAAAAAATCAATGAGTTGAAATAATCCAGTCAAAATTCAGACTCAACTTGATAGAAATGCTATGGATGGTAAAAAAAAAAACAACAACAACAAAAAGCCATGATGGTGGAGCTGATGGGCTAATAGATTTCACTTAGTAAAAGGATTCATATGAATGGTTGGAAAAGGACCATAGTTCCACAATAATAAAACAATCTTCGTTCACAAAAATAATATGAATGGCTAAATTATCTACAAGTGACAAATCTATTTAGTAACTTGCAAAATGTAAAGTATTTAATTGTTTCATATTTCAAAACTGTAAAAAAGCTAATGTATGATTTCCCAGCAGACTAAATTCTATCAAAATTGAAAGTTTGAGAATCAACTACTGACTGATAGCAGAGACCTTTGTACCTAAAAGAATCAAAATAGACTTGAATTGGATGAATTAATCACAGCTACAAACACAGAATAAACTCAGAAATCCTCAGGATTTAACCAGATTCTGCTGAAACCAAACCACAAGCAATCCCCCTGGATTTAACTAACAATCAGGCGCTCAACAAACTAATAGATATGAATGCTCAGAGATCTGAGTCAGCAAATATTGTCATTTAAGATAGAGATTTGAGATTTGGTCCAAGTTTTCTTTCAACTGTAGTCGCCACCATAATCAACTTCATCTCCAAGGCAATCAAAAACTTTCCTTCATTTTCTATAGCTGGGGTGACATTAAAGTCAAGCTGCTGATTAACCAAATATTTATTAATTTTCCTTAGCAACCCCATGTGATTGGGTATTTATCTGCACTTTCTCGTCTAACATCCCAAAATAGAAATAGGAGTCAGTTGGGTAAATTCACAGTTAAATGAGAATCAGTTTGTGGGGTTTTGAGTAAATAATTCAGAACTGTGGTTCAGTCATTGATAGCAGTGGCCTCCAACTATTTATGCTTTGCCTCTTTGAAGACATTTTTTCAGAATATAACTCCTAGTTGCTTAGTCCAAAATTGTTTTGTATATATATGTAAAATATTTTATAAACATTAGAAGCTAAAATACCAATGCTAGCCATTGGCTGGAATTTGCAAAGTAGCCAATCCAGCAGTGACATTTATTTTCCTTGCTGTTGACTGACTGTGGATGTTAGCTTCTGCGGTAGCGCCAAGACAGTTTTCACTATGTATAGCAACTCATGTTTAAACTATTAAAATAAGGAACTATAATAGATTCTAGAGGGGGTCTCAAGTATATGGGTCATAATAATTAGATCCTGTGATGTTGCCAGCAAGGAAAGGGGAAGAAGATGAGTTTGGGACTTTTGTTGATGCCACCAAGAAAAGGTTTGTGGACCTGTTAACAGATCAAATTTTATCCGACTCCCTTTTAACCAGCCATCCCAGTATGATTTGTGGCTCCCCAGCACTACTGTAACCTGGTTCAGGGTTACTTTCTCACCAGTGGCTCTCCAACATACCCCGCCAGTCCAGTCCCCGGCCCCTCCTCCATCGTCACCTGAGCCACACAGGTAAATGCTTGACTTTATTTGATGGATGTAGTTTCCCACGGTGACAGTGATGTATGCAGGCACATCGCCCCCTCCCCCTGTGTAGTGGAGGTTCGTACTGGAGTGGTGATTTCCAGATGATAACCTCCTTGGCGCACCTATTTGCCAGCAGAGGCGAGGGAAACCGGAGAGGACAAGACATCCTGTGTGAAGCACCTGAGTGAATGCCTCATCAGGCTGAAACAAAGGGACCATACAGGTTGAAGGACACAAACAAACCTGTTAAATAATACATTTAGGTCATGAATGGCTCTTAATTAGTCTCTCATTTCTTCATATTTTGGCTCCCAGAAAGGAGCTGATGACCAGAGAAAGAAAGGATTTCCTGTGCCGTTCAGTGGTGCAACAGAGTGCAATGAGTTGGGCAGAGTCCCCAAAAAGTTTATTCAATTAAGAGCAGCGCTACTTCAATACATTTTTACTCAAGTAAAAGTAAAGAAATGTTTGGTAAAAAGTCTACTCAAGTACTGAGTAACTGATCAAATTATCAATTATTTAATATTTAAAAATTACATAATCAGATGGACCTAAATATAAAGTGGAAATTTTGGAATTGGACAAAAATTACAATAATTCATATAAAAAACAAAGACAAAAATCTGGCAAAAGAATACTTTTCCAAATCAGTTTCTTTCAATATAAAACTTCTGAAATGTTAAAAACTGCAAGTCTGTGTCTGGTGCATTTTGGATAAAACATGTTCTTCATTCAGTGAGTAGAAAATCCAGAAATTTTACTCAAGTAAGAGTAGCAATACTTCATAATAAATTACTCAAGTAAAAGTATAAAATACTGCATAGTACAAATACACCTAAAAGTACATTTAAAAAAGGTTACTTAAGTAAATGTAATTGAGTAGATATAATTAGTTACTACCTAACAGGCTCTGCAACTAACTAGCATGGAATAGAGAAAAGTAAGAGCCGTTTCTCATTACTGTTCTGAGCTTCAGCAGCGTCCCTACAGGTCAAGACATTACTGACCTGTAGGGCTACTTTATTCAGCCTGTCAGCAGACTGATGCCACCAATTCATTTTTAGACCAAATTTAATTATGCATAAAAACTACACAATTCTCACTGTATTTTTCTGAGCTAAATAATATAAAATTTGCCCAATCAGAAAACAAAAACTGTAAAAAAAAAGATCCCCATGGATGTCTGGTGTGTGAAGAGAAGTGAAAGATTATGAATCACATTCATTATGTGGCAGCTCTCCACTGGATTGTTACCTTTTTCTCTATTTAATTGGAAAAATACACAATTGACAAACATATGTCTTCACTACGTCATATGTTTTTTTCCATTTTTTCTAAAAGGAACTAAATTAAATGATGTGGGGGGGAGAGATTATATATCGTCCTGTGGAATATATGTTATAAATTCGTATCCAGTTTTTAAAGGCATTATCTTTAGATACTGTAAAGCCTGACATTTGTTTTTTTGTATTTAATTTGTCTAGTTTACAAACTTTTTGAACAAATATGAGGAAAAACTCAGAAAGACCTTCACAAGAGCTTTGGGCATTTCTGAAATATTCCAAGAAAGTCTTGGTTCTTGGAAGAAAATTTAAAAGAAACTCTTTGCACAGAACTGAATACAACATGTGCAGATATTTACATAAAGAGTTTTAGTTCAGTTTTCTAATAACTACACAATTTCTTTGGAGCTTGCAGTCCCCAAACTCCAGCTTAATTAACATATGCAAACTCTCCCTGTATCTCTGCCTCTCTCCTCCTCGTCATTAGCAGAAAGCCCCACATTAGAGACAAGCAGCGACAATGGCTGGCGTGAAGACCTGGATCTCAGTTGTTTTTATCTCTCACTTCATCTGCAGCCTGTGGCGTCTCTGTCAGAGGATGTTGTTTAACCAAGTCAAACATTCAAACATCCTGTGTCTCACACACACTTAGACACAATCCACGTTTTATGGTACTTCACACTTTGCTGAGGTCTGGCCCTGTGGACAGTTCACAGGGTTGGAAGCACTGTCAGACGACACACAGCAGACGATTTATTACTGTTATTTGGAATAAATACATTTTTTTTTATTACGCATATATATTTTATTACCAAACTTTTTTAAAAAGAAAGCCCCCCAGTATCTGATATGTCTTATCAGCAGATGAAAAGCACATAAACTTAATTGTAAATGCAATGAATATTTTTTATCCTGATCATGCAAAAATAAGATACAGAACAAGATTTGATGAACAAACAAGAGTATAAATAAATATATGCTTTATGAAAATATTTCAGAATTTCATCTATTAGTTTTGCATTTGCAATGTTTTGCTTTTTGCTTTTGAAGAAAAAAATACGTACTTTTATTTGGTAAGGAATATCAATTGTAGTCTAAATGAATTCCCACAGTATTATGCTGCCACCACTATGTTTCATTGTGGGAATGGGGGCATTCAGTGTTGCGTGCAATAAATTATGAACCCTTAGCCTTGGGGTGTCCAAAGTGAGGCGTGAGGGCCATTTGTGGTCCTTGGACAGATTTTGTTTGGCCTCCAAATGCAGTTCAAGTATTACACTAATTTGTTTACTAATCAGGGTAAAATAATTTTCTTGCAATGAAAAATTTTAAGTAAAACACAAAGTATTTATACAGAAAGATTTACTGAAAAGTCAACTTTGCTGCACCCTAATCAGCTTTTATTTCATTTGTTAAACTCAGCTACGGCGTTTTGAAAGAAAGTTACCCAAATCCTGTTTTAATAACTGGGAATAAATTTGTTTAGCCAGACCTGAAAGAATTTAAAAACCCTAAATCCTTTTTAAATTATGGATCTACAATGGATCCCTTTTCTACAAAAAAAAACAAAAAAACAAACATTTAAAAGATTCAGATGACTTTATTTGTGTCATGAGGTGCGGTGTGAGGTGGTGAGGCAACAGGCGATAGACCCAGGAGGAGATGAATAAACAGATGATTTAATGAAGAATAAGTAGTACAGAAGTCCAACAACCTGGCAGCACAGCTGAGCGGAAGCTAAGGCTCAACACTGGTAGCAACAGGAACTACGAATGGACAGACTGAACACGACATACACCAAAGCCAAAATGAGACGAGGACCCGACAGAGACGCAGGTGACACTAAATACACAAGAGGTAATCAGGGAACGAGACACACCTGGGAACAATCAAGGGGAGGACAGGAGAGCACAGAGGACACAAAAACTCAAAATAAACACACAGAAACACTCAGATCCTGACAATTTGGTTGATTTTATTTTCTTTTTTACATTTTCTTGGCCCATGAGTATGTTTGACTCAACAATTTTGGCCCACATGACAAAAAGTCTGGACACCCCCCACTTAGGTAGATGAAAAGTCTTAATCTGAGAGCAAACAAATTATTTATGTTGGTTATCTGTTAAGTTAAAATGCAAAGTCAGGCCAGTTTCTGGCAACTTTCATTTGAGTTTCTCCAAAAATGCTTACACGACTACACTCGCTCACACGTATCCACACACGCACATCTCCTGCGCGAAGGGAGGAAGCCCCAGAGCAAGCAGGTTAATATCAGGAGCACTTGACAACAATGGTGTGTTATGAGGTGCTGCAGTGGTAATAAGGTCTTTGTTGGGACTTTAAAGCACAGCCACATCACATCATTACTCATACTGGGCGACCAGTCGCTAGTAGGCATGGCAACCGGGACTTGGCTGAAACCAGAAGCAAGACCAGAATCTCAATGCAAACAGGGGAGCACTCACACAAACACACACACACAACGATGTTCTTCTGGGAGGAAAAAGTTCAGAATCAGCCACACTGACCACAGACCAGAACCTTAAACATGGGAGAATTTATTAAGTGAAAATAACATGTATTTTGCAAATAAAACATCTGAAAAGGTCAGTTTGAAAGAGTTGCAATTTAATTTTTACCACATTAGAATATTTGAAATGGTAGCATAAATTCAGACTTTGGCAGTAACAATCTACATTTACTCAATTACATTTGTGTAACATTAAAAAAAAATAATTTTAGGAGATTTTTTTTTACTATGCTGTACTTCTTACCTTTACTTGAGTAATTTTGCTGTGAGGTATCGCTACTCCTATTTGAGTCAAATTGCTGTGTTTTCTACCCACTCTGAGGAACTTTTCTGACTAAAAAACAAGTTGTTTTTGTTAAAGTTCATATAAATTATTTTCATTTTGGTCTTTAAAATACCAAAATTTCTACATAACTTTATATTTGGTCCTTCTGATTATTTCATTTTTAAACATGCTTCTAAAAACTCAATATTTAGAGAAACAAAACATACATGCTAAAAACTATTTAGCATGTATGATCTAGCCATACATGCTAAATGTATGGCTAGAGCATTTAGCATATACTTACCATGTATGGCTAAGTGCATGCTAAACATTTAGCATGCACTTAGCTGAATGTATGAGTAACTTGAAAAGTCTTTTTATCAAATACGTTTTCACTCTTACTTGAGTAATTTCTTGGATAACTACTGTTTACTTTCACTTGAGTAAAAATATGCCAAAGTAGTGCTACTTTTACTTGAGTACACTTTTTGGGTAGCTACTCTACCCTCCTCTGCTTCACTTCAGTTTGGATGAATCAGGCTGAAGGGACGGTCCAGTCGGACAGGAAATGGAATCAGCTATCCCACGCTGAGTGTGTGAATAGATAGATTAGGAGTGGACAGTGCGGAGCGCAGAGCAGAGGTATGCAGCGGTGTGAGCGCTTCCTCCTGCGGGTTGCCGGGAGTGTTGGGTCAGTGCGGAGCGGTCAGCAGCTGCTGCCTGGCCTAGGTCCCACAGTTCCCAGGCTGGGGGGATTGACAGGCCAGTAATAAAATCAGGCGCCCTGGTTGGGCTGTGTGCGGCCCATTGTTCCCCCAGCAAGGCCCACGGCTGCTGTTTACTTTCTCCCATATGCATTATTCAACGGCACAGGAGCTCCCGGAGAAAGGGGCCCTATTCAGGGATCCTCTTGCCCTTGTTTTGTTTTGCTAATTTTCAATTAAAATAAACCATCTCTTGCCAGTGCCATGGCTGAGTGGGGAAACAGAGTGGGACACTGTCCCTGCCATTTGGGCCGTCTGAGAAGATTAGACAGAACGTGTAAACGGGAATAAAGTGGGATATATCATTTATTTTGTCAGCGATATGTTGCTATGGAAGAATTTAAATAGAGACAATGAATAAGGTTGCTGTTAGAGATTAGAGCGTATGCTTTCCCCTTATGTTGTTTTTTATAGCTTGCTCTCTGGTGTGACCTAATTTTCTGTAAAAAACAAACAAAACACAAACATTTTGATTTTCAAACAGTAAACCGTCTGTGGGTTGAAGCAGGTTATAAATCTCATCCTTGAGGTGGCAACAGGAGGATTCCCATATGGTAAGAGAAAGTCTGAACTGATCACAAAGACAGTGACTCTTCAATAATGACTCCCAGAGGTCATTAAATGAAGCCGGCCAGGGCAAGCTGGACTAATCAATAAGTCCAGTGATAGCTCCCTCTTTGGCTGGTTTATTATTCTCACAGGAGGGGGCAGAGCCATCGTCGGAGAGCGCGGGGACCGATGCAGGGACAGTGGGGAGTTAAAGATTCACCACACATCTGTCACTTCATCCAGAGTGGCGGCTCAAAGGCGGCCTGCCTGCCGCATGCCAAGCCTACCTGTGGCTTAGGTCTGCCATATGTCTTCTCTGAGCTCTGCTGGCCTCAAATCCCCAAAGGTCCCACTAATAGTTTGCCTTAACAGCATAAATAGTTTTCTAAACCTCCAACCACGCACTTACACACAAACACCTGCCAGTTTTCTGCAAAAGCATTCACAAATTCACTTTTTTTCATAATTTGCAACTGAAAGGTTCAGTATTTATTTTGAGGTTTTTATGCAATAGACCAACATAAACTAGTCCAAAATATTGATATATGGTTTTCTAATTTATTACATAGAAATCTGAACAGTGTACAGTATATAATTAATAATTGCTCCAAAGCCAGCTTAGTTTCCTCAGAGAGAAAAGTTTGACACAATAAGCTGCACCTGACTGCTTTCTAATGTACTAAACTTTGAATCTTTCTTGATTGGATTAAACGGACTGTAACATTCTGTACAGCTGGTAGAAACAGGACTGTCACTTCCAGATTTTCACATCTGCGTAATGAAATGTTTGCCTATTGTTTTCATATTAGAAAAAGCTTACAATTTGAGTTTGGATTCAGAGCGTTTGTGGAGATTTATTTTCAAAACCTGTCTGTGATTTTTAAATATATTATGTGGTTAGACTTGTTTAAACTTCGATCAAAGTTTCGCTGATGCAGATGTTATTCTATAAGATGTGTTTCCTTTATTTAATGCCATTCAAGAAAGATACATAATTCAAATGTTAAATTTGAATGGTAGGGAAGACAGAATTTCTTAATTTTAATTTGTATGCCAACAAGGGAATTGCACCGCATCCTTTTATGTTTATGGATCCCTGTTCCTATGAAAATCAGACTAATTTGTTTGTGTCATTAAAATATTGGACGCTTATTTCATTGCTGAGTAGGTCACAATGGCAATTATTCTTGTGTATTTAATGAAATAGTATATTTTTATGGCTCTGAATACTTGGATAATTGGATGATTTTAATCTTTGGGGCACAGAGTTTAAACTCCACTGATCAGAAACTCTCTTTTGCATCTTTGCCTGTATGTTTGGAGTGGTTGTCCTGTATGTAAACCTCCACCTAGTCTCAGTTTTTGCAGACTGTTAATGTTTTCTAGCTAGATTGTTCAGCCATCCTGCCAACAATTATGCTCAGCTTCTCTGTCCCTGCAACAGACATGCATCCCCACAGTATGATGACGACTCACAACGTTTTCAAGGTTAGTGATGGAGTAGGATCAGATCCAAATGGAGACTGCAGACTAAATGAAATCAGGTGAGGCAATATGAGGACCGTTAAGCCACATGGCAGAAAAAGGATCGCAGAAGGAAGCTATTTGTGAGAGAAACAAGCTGACTTGTAATTCATTGGGAGGTGATTAGTGACAAGGAAACCAGGTGAGCACAATGAACAGAATGAAGAGCAGCTGGGTGAAGACCTGAGAGAAAATTGCCGTGCTTCCTTTACAAATGTGTGGAAATCTGTCTGTGTTCTGCGAAAACACAATTTTGAAGTTGCAGTGTTTTTGTTAAATAAGAAATTAACTTAAAATCATATGTGAATAAGCTTGTTCATGCGATAAGTCACAAAAAATCATGGCAGGGACAGATGTAGACAATGTCATTAGATATATCCATAATTCAGTCATGCACCCAGCTCATTATCAATCATCCATCAGAGGAGAGATGTCGGCGTCTTATTCAGGTGTTGAACAACAAGACCTTGTACTTGGGAGCGGCTATGTATGCAAGCATTTTGGGAAAATTGTAGTTGTCAATTTTACAGAACTACGGATTCAACGCATTCGAATGACTGACGCTTTTTTTTATAAATTGAGCGATGCTGTGAGAGCTCAGGTGGAGCCAGCTGCACATTGCAAGCCAGTAACAATTCTTTCTATTTAAAATTCAGTTCAGTACATAAAAATCTGAAAAGCAGATCCAAGAGTCACCTCCCTCATACTCACTTCTGTTACCAATTAGATGCTGATAAATACCCAGTTAACAGCATTCTGTCACAGCCTGCTTTAGATATTGCAGAAGCCAAGTTTGGCTGAACTAAACAGTGCATACGGTACATGTACTGTCATATTCAACACCAACAGCTGATGATTCACTTCATTCTATAATAAAGAGAAATAATTTCTCTTTGGCTTGCCATCTTAGCCCATTAGTGCCTGGTGAGTGGGGATGTGAATGTGGAGGGCCTCTTGGCATGGCTGGACGCACTATATTCCCCTGCTGGGTGCAGGTGAGCACTCAATGCAGTCCTCAGCACCTGCCCTCTTTGTTCCCCTTGTTGATGGCTTTACGGCGTGAAGGGGATCCGTCTGTCTGGCTCTCGTAAAGGCAGCAGCGCGAGGCCCAGTGAAAGCCATGCTGCTGCCATGGCATTGTGTGGGGCCTGCCTGGGACCCCACCAGTTCACTTCCTATGAAGAATTGAACAAATATTACAAAAAAATGCAGATACACAGATTTACACTTTGACATATGGACAAATGCGAGTTTAAAAAACCTGTACATAACAGACAACTGATATTTCCCAATAGAAGCAGGTGAATAGAAGCAGCATTCAGTTTCTAGGCACCACAAATCGGGAACAAACTTCCTGATTTGTACGTTTGTTCCCATTGTAAACCAGACAAAACACTGATTTTCTTTAAATCTAGACTAAAAACCAACCTGTTTAGAGTTACTTTAGTACTATAATAAATTAAACCCTGACCAACATTTTGATGTGTAATGGTGGCACTTGGAAAAATTTTATGCTTGAATTGTTGATTTTTCTTGTGTGTTTTTATGATGTAAATCACTAATTGCAGAAATATGCTACACAAAAAACTTGATTAATTAATTGATATTTCAGCTGTAATGCCACAATAAATTACGCATTAAAAACTTTATCACTCAGAAAAGCACATTATATAGATCAATTACACAAGATGGCTGCTTCGAAGTCTTTATTTTTGTTATGATGATTTTCAACTTACACGTAATGAAAACATAATATTTACAATTAGAATATTACATCATATACAAATGACGAAAGTAATTTTAAAAATATAAATGTGAGCTTAATGAAAGCATGTTTAATACTTGCTTAAGGTACTTATAATATGTATGATTTTATTTTCAAAGTGAAAGCCCTTTTAGTCCCCAATTTATCTAAATTAGGTTATTTATGCATCATTAAACTTGGCTAAAATATTAACATTTTGTTGACAGATTATTCAGAAACAATATAAAAATTTAAGTTAAGCAAATCAAAGAAGTAATGATCTGATGTTTTCTTATTTTAACCGCTTCGCCCAACTATATTTAAAATATCCTTGATTGTTTGTTTTAGTCATAACAATCTCTTGTCTTTAGCCAATAGTGTGCTAAACTTTTTAATATAACTTATAGCTTGACAAATTATGCTAAATTTGTAACTTACACAAATTTAGCGTCTGGTATCTCTCTAATGAGTTTATTTACATGCGCAGTTCTTTCTAGACTGAAGAATGTGATAAAAAAATAAAATAAAAATACTTTTCTTAAGGTGTGTGTAACGTGGCATAACATGAACAATAGACTCTGATTGGTTGACCTGCACTCCATGACTGTATGGAGAGCCATTTCAGCCAAAATTAAATAAATAAATAAATAAATAAATAAATGAGTAAAAATAATTAAATAAATGGGTATATGACTGCTCCTCCCCCCTGAAGTTGTCAGCCAAGACTCAACAGGAAGCTTGATCAACTTGTTGAGATTTGACTTCTGTAGTAATGTTTCTGTTTGCATTACATGCTATTCAATGTTTGTCTAAGTTGGTTTAAAGTTCCTGCATAGCTTCTTATTTTGCTTTTCCTCCATATTTCCTGGTTCAAAATACAAAGTAAACTGACCAATAGCTGATCCGAGAACTTGAGTGATGTACTCTATTGCCCTGGTGTTGTTCAGGACTCTAGCAGATCAGTTTTGGATGAGACCAGTGAGGAAATTCCTACAATAATTCAACCTACTGAAAATAAAAGCACCAGTTTCTCTGTACTTAAAGTCTTTGGTATATAGATCATGTGTCCTTCTGGATTAGCATGATGACTTGATATTTAATTTCTGCTCAGAATTATAGCAAACATAGATGAATGTTTAGCATTCAGGCACTTGAAAATTATACTAAAGCACAAATATTGTCCTGATATTTTTCCTGATTTGTTTAGATTTTTTTTTAGGGTTTACACACAAAAGACAGGAATAAGTTGTGCTACTTTTCAAGCACTAGAGCATTTTAAAAAGTCAAATGACGTTCAACTTCGGTTTATGTTTTGTGCAGAGAAAAGAAGAAGAGAATCATTAAAGTGGCTCTTAAAAGAAACCACTATTGTGTATTCATTGAGACAAATGAGACTGATAAATCATTTAAAAACTGTACAGTGAAATTTATCCTTGATTTTATGCATATGTAGCAGCTACAGATACTGTAAAGTCAGCAGCAGCCCTGCTGAATTTCTGTGTCTAGTAATTATGTTTATTTTATATGATGATCCGCTGGACTCAGCAGGGTAGATGGTTAAAGGTTCTGACTAGTTTATGTTTGAATTGTCAGGATTTATTAACATTTACTAGCTTTACTACTGGAGGAGTAATTGAGGAACAGGCCTGCTCATGCAGCCGCCTGCTGCTGCATGTTTCCAAGACTCAATCCATACCAGGAGATGACAATGGATCGACTCAAATTAGGATCTTTTAAAGACTAATTGTTGAAATATGTTTCAGTAGTTAATAAATATTTTTGACAACTCTTCCTACTTTTTCTTGTGTTGAATTATCTCAGAAAAATATGTTGAAAATGTTTCAGTTTTTGGACCTATAGCTCCTGTTATAACAGGCTGGTGAAGACATGATAGTCAGGCTTGGTCCATCGGATTGATCAGTCAAAGAACCTTTCAACCATGTAGACAGCAGACAACAGAAGACGTCTTTCTTTGGACGTCTTCTCTTACCCAATTTCAGTACATCGAACAACAACAAAGAATTTTATTTCATTTTGGAACCCATACCACAACAAACATCAATTACAGAAAAATTTCTTTCTATCTTTGGGCAAAACACATACAGCATCATATTTGGCATTCACCAACATATAAATCTTACGTTCAACACAGGTTTTTTGCAAATTTTCCATATCTGGTCTTTAACTTGTGGCCTCAGGCATCTTTAAATCATGCTAGGATACGTGCCTTTCCTTGTTTGAGTGCCAGTGTAAGACTTCTGCTAAGACGTATACTCCAACCAGAAGTCTCTGTGGTATCAGAAATTACATCTTTTTAACCCAAAACTATCATGCTGCTTATCCTGGAGACACACAGGACCCATAAACATGAACACATACCTAAGATTAATGGTGCAGTAACGAATTAGCATAACAGTCATGCTTGGACTGTGGGAGGAAGTTGGAGAACCAGGGAGAAGATGCAAACTCCAATCAGAAAGCCTCCAGAACTGGATTCAAATAGCTTTTTGCTACAACGCAATAACGCTACCAACTGTGGCAGTCCCCCAAATTAAAATTTGCCTGGAATATTTTTCAGCCAAAAGTAAATGCTTTTCAAAGTCTAGACCTAACCAGACAAATTAGGCGAATAAAATAAAGCAGTGCTAACAGTTTGGAAAGGAAACTCTAATTACTATTTCTTTTACCTGCTCTTTAAATTTTCTTGCTGTAACATTTGTGTGTGATTACTTTGAGCCCTGAATTACTTAGCATTTTTTCTTTTTCACAAATGTTCAAAATCCAGTTGAAAAATTCATAAAAACACTTTATGATAACATATAACCCATTATGATTAGGTCACAGTGTTGCATTAAAGCCTTTACAAATACTGAGCACCAAATCCGATAAAGTGGGTCAATGCATAGTGGAGGTCAATGATCGCACTGAAATAAGCCTGACATTAATGTTTAATTTATATGATTTTCCAGGATATGAAATCTTACTGATAAGCTAAAGCAAATTAAGTGGCTGAAAGGAGGGTCATGAGCAGCTTGGTATTTAAGATCCAGCCTTTGAGTGGGAGCATCTTAGAAACCAATTACCAGACAAGAAATAGATCATTATTTTTTCTTAGAGGGTTGTGGGGTATGCGGGGTGGGGGCAAAGGTGGTTGCTAAAAGGAAAGAAGGTTTTCTAGATTGAGGAGAGAAACCACAATAAAGACATAATCATCTACCCTCAACTTTTCCTATCCAACTTTCAGATTTTAATTTGCCGTCTGTGAAGTGGTACCTAATTTACTTTCGCCTCATCCCTTCAATGCACCATTGTTGCCGGCGCTGAGATTCAGAGCTTCCTCTCTTAGCTCACCTCGGCGTGAAATTGGTTTAATGAAGCTGAAAGGTATGGAGCTCTCACAACACTGTGGATTCCTGTGACACTGCTTGATCCACCCACCCCTCCTCTCCATGCCAGCCCCAGCTTCAACGCGGCTCTCCGCGCACTCGCTCATATTATGCTGCGATTCATAACACAGCCACAAAAGATCCCTATCTCGTACATTACATCAGAGCATATTTCTGTCCCTCTGAGACTCCAAAAACTCGGGCAAATACTGATACGGAAAAAAACAGTGGCTTATGTGGTGTGTTTCAGGCACTTCCTGCATTCGAAATGAATCTTTCACATGCAATAGTTTGTGTGTGTGTGTGTGTGTGTGTTAAAGTGAAACAGAAAGAATAACTGAAATAAGACGCCAACAAATCAGAGAAACCAGAGATATTCAGCAGAATATAATCAGAGAGTAACCTCACCTGTTTTTCCCACCTCTTCCAATCTGACCCTGTGAAAGGTGCTCTCGTGTTACCTGTCATCCTGGGTGTGTCTTCTAATGGGAATAGGAAGGAAGTCCTGTGGGATTATGGTGTGTGTTAGTTACATTAATATGATCCCCTCAACTCATATCGCTTACTTCTACTCGCCCTCCTTTAGGACAATCGAATGGAAATGCATCCGTAACCAAATATTCCAGCTTCTACCACTTCTTTCTGAACTGAGACCCAGTTTGGAGCTGATTTCTACCAAAAAAAATGCATAAAGAGGGGGGAGAATAAAGAAGGTCACATTCAAGTTTAAAGGGCATGAGGTAGATAGGATTTTAAAAGTGAACTTCAATGTAAGAGAAGGGAAAGGACACAGCGCTCCAGTTACAAATGTGAGTTTTTCACATTTTGTTATGGTACAGTCACAAACAGACCAACACAAAGTAAAACATAATTATAAAGTAGAAGGAAAAAGATTAATCTCTCAGGTCTGGCCTTTACAAGAGACAAAAAGAAAGGGATACTTTTTGTTTGCAGTCTGATGCAAATCACATGGAGGAGTAAAAACAAAGTGGAAGAAAATTACCTGGTCAGAAGAGACAGAACTCTAACTACATGCATCATTCCCACAGTGAAACATGGTGGTGGCAGCACCATACAGCAGGGAAAGGAAAGTGGATCAGAATTAGTTGGAGCTAAATTTAGCTCAATTCTGGAAAATTACAGGCAACAAAAGTGAAACTATAGAGCAGAGTTTTACATCAGAACAACAGCCTGAAACAAACAGCCGGCGCTGTAATGTTATGAAAAATTAATTCATATGGTCCAGTCAAAGTTCAGGCCTAAATCCAGTAAAGAATCTGTAGCAACACCTAACAGCTCGCCAACTAATATGATCCGTCATCTAATCATCCATCAACTAACTCATATTTCACAAAGAGAAATTAGCAAAAATGTCTCTGAATGTGTAAAACTGGTTTGGACAAAAAAGATGTGAAACTGTAATTTAAGAGAAACGTGATTGTCCCGTCTTATTGCGTCACAGGGATTTAAAACAAACACAAACCACACTTATTGCTTGGAAAAATATTTGCAAAATACTTTTACTTATTCTTCCACTTCACAATTATCTGCCCATTTGTGTGGATCTCCCGCATAAAATTTCAATAAAGTGATAAGGTAACAATGAGAAAGCATTCAGGGACTATGTATACTTTAGGAAGGTACAGTATTTTCTTGCAGAACAGGTTCAGCAGTTTTTAATTTTGTCCAGCAACAATAAACTACGCTGGCTCTGAAATATTTTTAGAGGTTCTAATCATGTCCAAGTTATCAAAGAGGAAATGAGTAAAGTACATTCCCAATATGATTGCTCCAGAATTTAGTACAAAAATTTTCTTAGCATGATAAAAAAGGAATTTCATTCATTTCCTGAGCGGAAGACTGAAACCTGGGAATTTAATTTTAGTTTACGTCAGTCATTTTGAGTGCAAATTGCACTGAAAGTAGGTTGGGATGATGAAATGCTCACTTTTTAATAAATAACTGAACAGTTCATTTAATTTATTCAAAAAAACAATTGAGACTGACTGTTTTACACATATTTAAATCTACTTACAAACCAATTTAACATCTCATTTAATTGCATAGCAATCTTAATATCTGAGATTATGCGAAACAAAGAGATCACCTAAATTGATTGCACAATACAGAGCAACACTTTCATAAGCAGCATTACACAAGGAGATGAAAGGAGAGAAAGAGGATGAGCAGATTTAAAGACTTTAAGGAACGGAGGACAGGGACAGGTCTGCCGCACAAAGGTCCTTTTACACTGTAATGACACGGCCATTAGGCTGAACTTTGGCCGGCGTATGTCAAAAAGAATGAGCACTTTTGCCTCTGTGGCACTCAGGCCAGCAGCACGCACTGCTCTGATGTTTGTCTTTCAAATGGCATTGTGTATGAGGCCTCTAGTGTACGCACAATGTGCCTGTTACAACTTTCCATTCACCGTGGGATTCTGAAACCCACAAAGGAACGCCAAATTATCATCCTGTGATTTTGTGCAATTTTGAATGAGCAACCGTCATCTAGTCAGAGTTGGCAAATGATTTCTTCTAGACTCGCTCTTGTTTCCTGTGATTTCAGCGCCGGAAAGGCCCATTTAGAAACAACATGAAGGTGGTTATGCATAACAGCAGCCAAGTGAGAGATCTCTGCTCAGCTGTTGTGCTTCTTTTTCTTCTTTGTTCAGAAGTAAAATATCTGATCTGCGGGGGATTCAGATGAGAAAATGACAGCCACAGGGGTGCTATCTTTTACAGGTAATTACTCAATTATATGTAAACACTGTTGCAGGAGAAACAGTACAGTGGAGTGGGTCACACACACTGCTGAATGATCCACAAGAATCTGGAATCTCAAAGAAAAGAGGCATTTGAAAATGGAAAAACTAAGATAAATAGAAAATTAAATAATGCGCATCCTGATATTTTTTAAAATGAAAGTATAAATTAATATTATTAAATAAAATCCGATCCCCTAACCTCACTATTTTTTATGACAAACTGAGTACAGCCTCTTTAATCCACTCACATGAACAGTGACAGTACTGCTGTGCAACCACTAGTGGGCGCTATCAAACAGAAAGGGACCCATGGATTCCCCTGCAGGCTCCAATCTGATGAGGGAAAAAAGTCTTGTTTGAACAGTGTTGGGAACCAACAGTGATTTTATAGGTTTGTTTAAAGACACAGGTTAAGTCTTTGGACAGCCAGGTAGTTAAACAGATGACTGTAAAGAGGCTGGGTGTTAGGTTACATTGATGCAGGCTAAAAGGATGAGTCTGTAAACATTTAGGCAGCCCTGACAGAGCAGATGAGATATAACACGTGTCCCGAAATACTGAGCTGTCAACCAACTGACTCAGAGAAGAAGAGGAGACAGATTAGAGGTTTTTAACCCCTCCGGTGTGAATTCTTTCTATTTTAGGTTTCTGCCTCCTTCTGCTGCCTCCTACCTGCAGCATGAAACCACACACTTAAACACACACATAATCAGGGATGGGAGCTACATATGGTGAAGCATGCTTGTGGTCAGCGGCTCTCCCTGTGGTCCTGCTCTGACCACAGTTACACACAAGCCAAGTAAAACCCTTCTTCCCCACCGGAGAGGCCTTCAGGCCTTCTAACCATCACCTGAGACAGCCTGCCATGAGGAATTAGAGGGAAGGAAGGAGGTTTCCTGAAGATTTACAGGCTTTAAGTTCCCGATACCGTCACCCTGAAAGAGCGGCAGGTCCTGCGGCTATTAGTAACAACAGCAGCCGCCTCCAACCGAGATAACAACACAACGCCTCCCAACCGATGGAATACCTTTTAGGGTTTTTCACGACTGATAGTCCGGTAGACGCAATTCGTTTGCAACATTTGTTACATTTTCAGCTGGTGCAGTTTGTTTTCACACTGCACTGTGTCAAACAAACCGAACCCTAAGAAAAACCTGTTCCCTCCGTCGCCTGTGGTGGTGCTGCTCCAAGAACCTCTGAAGGAAACAACATAAAAACCTCCAAAGAAGACATGAGAGCTTCTTCCTTCTTCATGAAATGTGAACAAAGATGGAGTAGCATTAGATTTTAGTGGTTGTAGGAGTTCTTATTTGAGCCTTATCTCCCGTTAGCGCTAGACTCTTGCATTTGTTTTGGTTGTATTTGCCCAGAATGTCCTGAGCTGGAGTTTGGTTCCTGCTTTTGGAGCGGTCTCCAGTCCACTTGCATCCACATATTTATTTGAACCATACCAGAGTTCACTTCAATCAAAACAAGAACAAGGTTTTTAGGCGGGCCAGAGTTCGCATCAGATTTCGATTGAAAACCTTCTCAAACTAACCAGACTTTCTAGACAAATGGATAAGAGGTTAAGCTGGGCTGTTGTGAGTATACCCATGAAGAGCAAAAATACAACTTATAATCAAATGTTTTTTTCAGTTTGTCATAGCCTTTCAGTTTCTTCTATTTTTTCCGGCCTACATGTCACTTAAAGGGGTGACCTTCTCCGACCTAATATACTTGTGTGCTGTAAAATGAATTTGTCATCTGTACATTGCTTTCTAAGCGTTTGTCTGAATGTTCTTTGCATGGATTAGGTACACACTGCTTGAAAATAACTTGAATGCTGCTTTATTTTTGCACTCAGAAATTTCAAGTTTCAAACTGGAAAAAAACAATCGAAGACCAACTGA
The DNA here is from genome assembly GCA_903066825.1 of Alfaro cultratus. Lineage (NCBI taxonomy): Eukaryota > Metazoa > Chordata > Actinopteri > Cyprinodontiformes > Poeciliidae > Alfaro > Alfaro cultratus. The sequence goes on along the minus strand of CAEFZX010002011.1, from coordinate 8,321 downwards.
AGTTACAATTCCATCATGGAAAGTTAAAGACTCTCATGCAACTTGGAGTTTGGTAACCAATGTGGCTTCTGTGCACATTAAAACACCAAAATATTCACTTATAATGCTATGTATGACACTAAAGCTGTGCTCCACTATGTTCTTTAGCTGTCTGAGTTCATAGTATGGAGAAATACCTTGCTATTGGCTGGTATCACTAACAGTAGGACATCTGGTCACTTTGAACAAGAGTCAGAAAATCCTGTTATGTTAATAATACAATTGAGCGCCACAAATTAACTATAAAGAGCCACACTTTCGGGTTCAAGGTGTAACCACTCCTGAAGAATCGAGAACTCCCTTAAACACAACCTGTCTGACAACTTGAAGTAATTGTCACGGGAGAGTTTCAAGGTTAAAACACAAAGGCCCATTTTATATTTGCCGACAAACATCTTGAAGATCTCTTGAGAAAGACTTTTGGGGAAACATTCTGTGCACTAATTACAGGGTATGGACCTGTTACTTTGACGCTAACACAGTATTTCCGAAAGCTACACACCACAGTGAAACACGGTGGTTGTTGTGTGATGGTCTGGGGTTAAGTTGCTTCTTTGGTACATGGATGACTTGCAAATACTAATGGAACCAATAGAGTTAGACCATTAGTTTGTGACGTGGACCTCAACAGCTCTTGGGTTATTCAACAAGACAACAATCTGAGACACACCAACAAGTCGACCTCTACGTGCTTAAAAAGAAAATAAGCACGTATTATTTTTTATGATCTGATGGATTTATGATCCATTAGATCATAAATCTGATGGAAATGCTAAGATATGATGTTACAAAATTTCGGTCAAAAGCCCTTCACAGTAAATAAAAATAATTATTGCCAGTCTTTGGCAAACACTTGAAGACAGTTGTACTGCCAAGAGTAGAAAGGCTAATTATTAGCTTCAGGGGGAAGTTCATTTGGTTGGGATGAATTCATAATTTAAAAAAGGTTTTAGTATTTACTCAAGTATCTTTGAACATGTAAAAATGTCAAAACAGGAAAAATCTGTAAGGTGCCAATACTCAATTTGCAAGACTGTGCACTGTTGGTATTGATCATAATATTGTGATACCTGACAGGAGAAGTGAATTACAGATTATATCTTTGCCTGTTAGAAGATGGCAAATTAGCAGCTAGTTACTAAACTGTCCTCAAAGTTGATGGAAGGGAAAATCGGTTAAAGGTATTTGTTTTACTCTCTTTGTGGATTTTTCTGTGTAACATAACTCCAAATTATTCTTGGAAAGTTTGCTTATTTGTGGATTTTTTTCTAAAATATTTGAAAGAAAATGCAGCTTGGGAAGCTGAAATGCCTAGGAGCAATGGTACTTGACAAGCTACATGACATTTGCATGATTGGCTGCACCTTCCATGCAGAGGTAAGGAAGACTAATAGAAGCTTGTGCATTTTCCACAGTATATTGCAGTATATTTGGTGTTTGAACTATTAAAACAGGCAGTTAGAAGCATTTTTATTGGAGACCTAGGTGTCCGTGGATGTCAACTATTTGTGGGCAGCTGTGGTCCCTTACCCCTGCGAATACCAGGAATCCACCGTACCTTATAAAAGTGAAAGAAATGGTAGTGACCTGTTGACAGGGTCACAGGCAGCCATAGCTCTTTGAAGCAGGTAAGAAGCAAAGGCTGTCCACTGCTCTTGTTTGTTTTCTGAAAGCACCAAAATGGACATCAGACTATCAGAACTGGACCACGGAGCAATGGAAAAAGGCAGAGCAATCTGCAGAACTAAAAGGGCAATGTTATGTAAAATCCACTTTTTGAGATTTGCATCATGTTATAATGTTATTCCCTCATCAAAAAGACACTTGGAGTGTTGCCATGATTCTGTCACGCATGTTTGAGAAATCCTTTAATCTCCATAGCAATCATTCAGCTGTGGAAAACTCCTGGTTGGACCTTGCTCTGCTTTCTAGGCGCAGCTCCTCCTCAGAGTTGCAGTTTTCAAACTTCCGAGCTTCCATCTCACAGACCATCTCACCCCCATGTCTGCACCAGTCAGCTCCTTCAGACTAACCAGCAACAATTAGCAAACACCAAGTAGAACCGTACAGCTGCTGATGATTATATGAGCTACTTCGCAGTCCAACGCTGGTAAAAATGTTGTTAAAGGGGAGGAGTGATGTTGTGATGGCTTCCTGAAGCTGGACTTTCAGAAAGAGCAGGAGTTTTTAGAGGCCCAATTTTCAGACGTTCAATTGCAAAGTCAAATTTCTTCTAAATCATATTTGTATATATTTTTTTTCAAACAATTGAAGGTCATTTTTATTTGATTGTGCTATAAAATGGTACTATATGCTGGAAAATACATAATACTGCCCTTTTAAGTTTCTTTAATGTCACTTAGAGAAGCACATGGTACCAGGAAGGAGTGTGATGCTTTGGGCAACGTTCCAGGACTGTGTTGTTGCAAACTATCTGCATCCTTTCAAAACAACTGATCACTTTGACCACTTTCAGGAAGAAAATCCACCATAATATAAGGCAAAAATGGTTTGAAGAGCAAAACATTGAGCCCGGTGTCTTGACTTAGCTTTCATCTGGATGTGCTTAACAAATAAGTTTGATCAGTTTGCTCACCCCATTTAATAACTTATGGGACTTTAGCAATCTGCTGCTAACATCCCATTTCTAGATACCAAAGCACACTTTCAGGACTATAAATGAGTCCATGCCTAAGAAAGTCAGGTGACGTTTTTGCAGCAAAAATCAGGTCCACAAACTTTTAGGTCATAATATGAATGAATGTATCTGTCATACTGGTTATTGTTTTATAAACAGCTTATACAAACTCTTAAAACCTGAGCATTTTCATGATTAAAAACGACAGAGATGCAAAAACTCACACGGGTATGAATAGTTTTTGGTCAAAATCAATTTACACAATGTTCTATCAGGTGCATGAAAGGGTTAAATTAAAGGGTTAGTGTTTGCAAAACGCAAACAATAACTTACTACAGTGTGGCACATGGGAAAAAGGAAACAAACAAGCATTTCTGCCAAGTACGTAATCTGAAGTGTATAGTATCATGGCTGAATTTTCCACGTTCTGTTTTTTTTCTTTTTTTTTTACAGACCTTGTGTGACAACCTTCTGTGGCCACTCCTCATTCCAGTAAGCTTCTCCCCGGATCAGCCAGGTAAATAGTAGGCGGCTTAATCTCCCTGTCAGCCTTCGTTTGCTTCCACTTTCTCCCACAGTCTTCCACTTTTTTTATATAAAGATTGTTAAATATTTCTCCTTTTCTTCCACTTCCTCAAAACGATGAAAGTAGCTGATATAACACAGCCATGAGTATTTTTGTGTGACGTTTGGACTGCTTTTAGCTGCACTGTGCCTTGATAAAAGGCGTCATGGTCGGCCAAACACATGCACACAACCTGACTCATGCACATGTCATGAAAATAACCACAGGATTAAACTCTCCACTGAATTACATGGCAACTGACAGCTCAAAATCGTCAACACTTAACCATTGATGGTCTGACGTTATTACTAAATGTTATTTTAAGCATTTAAGAACTGGTTTTTTGACATCTGGAGTTTTGATTTAAGAAAAAATAAACATCTGGATGTGAGCTAACATCTACATCTATGGGACTCATTCACAGCAGAATGAAGCTGCATAAAAAGACCGTCAGATACAAAAAAGCCAAATGCATCGTTTTTACATATCTAGCAGAGGGGCCCCATGTTCAGTAGATGGGCTTACACCCTGAGCAGGTATGTGCTATGCAATTACAAGACTAGCTCAGAGCGTGCAATTATCAGTCGGTGCTGTAGCATTAAGTGCGGGGGCAGCGGTGAAAACAACTTTAAAGAGAGGCGGAGAGTTTCAGGTGTCGAGATTTACCTCACCTGACTAATTTTTTTCCCTTATAATCGAGCCGAATGTCCTCAGAAATGAGGGCAGACCCACTTCGTGGCCTAGGCTGCAGTGGGTGTGACCCGGCATGGGAGAATGTGTGTAGGTGTGTTTACCGTTTTAAAAATAGGGCATGCCTGACAGACAACCGACAAATCAAAAGTGTATGTTTATGTTGTCTCTCGAGAGGGAGCGTGTGAATGTTGCTCTCATCGTGACTGAGTCTGCACATGTGGTATGAGGCCGTGCGACAGCGTCGTCATCAGAACTGATAAGCTCGTCAAAGACTGATTGCATATTTCTGAGGAGGTGCAAGTGAGTTCAGTGCTTTTCCAATGTGAAAAAACACCAATAGGAGATTCACCTTCATCCCAACTTGTATATATGGAAGTGTGTGTGAGTGTTTGCATATATGCGTGTGTGTACAGCCATGTCTGCAGGGTGAGGTGGAGGCCAAGGCTTTGGCAGCAGGTCTGGCACGTATTTCAGGCCCAAACCTGCATGGAAGACAGGGGAAAAACTAAAGAGGCAGAAAGCAAATAGGTGTGAGACTATCTGCCTTCATGTGACAAGCTTCACTTATTCCTCACCATCATTATAAGCTCCTCACACTGTTGAAGCAGCTTAACACTGTCTTGGTTTTGTTTTACAGTCATTACAGGAGCAAATCAGCAACGAACAAAACATGTTTTAACTTTATGCAATCAGGATACACAAACTTTAATCTCCAGTTAAATCTTTGCACAACTTAATTTCTTGTTTGTATCTTGCTGGGTGGTCACAGTTTCCACTTGTTACACTTATATTATGTTCTCTCCCTCTTGTTTTGAGTTAAGATTTATATCTGTACATCTCCTCCACCACCTTGCAGGCAGCAGGCATGTGGGGCATACTTGTTTTTGCTTCACCATGTCAGCCAGGCGCATCGTGGCTGATGAATTCATTGTATTTCAGTAGTCACGCATTCCAGGAATGCGTTTAAAGTCTATTTGCGGTGCTCATATGGTTTGTCTCTCCTGCAGCTGTCCACATAGTTTGGCTTTTTTATTTTGATTTTGGCTTCCTGAGGTTTAGTTGGTTAAACATTATTGGAATAGGAAGTACTTAGATCCTTTATTTAAGCAAAGGAAAGTTGCCTTTTTGTTGCAATTGAGATAGAGCCAAAAAAAAACTGTTTGTGTGGAATTAAGCAGAAGTTCTCAGTGCATAAAATTATATCCTGTGGCTTTAATATGATAACATATTGCTTATGCGTTACAATGCTTTTGTAGTTGCACTATTGTTGTTGGGTTTTGACTGTAGTTGAACGTTACTGTCAAACTTTTTTTCTCCATTATTCTTTCATTAGTCCCTAAAATCCTAAAAATCAGGAAACCTCTGTCAAAATATTTTGAAACAAATTAATTGCTGATTGAAAAGTTTACATACTCTCACCATGAGCATAAATATATAGTTCAGCAAATTAGTTCAAGAAGTAAAATCATACAGATTTAACATAAATAAGGTGCTATATTCCAAGTGTTTATTTCCGTAACTTTTAATGATTATGGTTTACAGTTGATCAAAACCCAAAATACCTCTCAAGAACAGTGATATTGTCTTTAAAGCAGCTACTGATACTTTTGAATGCATGAGCAGGTATCAGCTGGAAACTGAAATGAGCATCTCAGTAAAGCTTTTCATTCTAAAGTAGAGCTGAATTAGAGTTGATTGTGATTAGAAGTAAATGGAATACTCATCAACATATTTCATCAACATCAAATATGTTGAACAAATTAAAATTGTGTTGTTTTTACATGTTTGGCTAAGTTTTAGAAGCTGCTGGTGTTGCTGCACTGGTGCAACACCAGCAGTTCAGTACAGGTATGTTTGTGTTTTAGAAATGAAACTTTGTAAGTCAATTCAGCACTCTTTTTCTGTATTGGATCAGTTTCAGCTGATACTAAACCTCAGATATCGGTATCGGAAGTGAAATAATTGGATCGGTACATCCCTACTACAAATAAAAGCAAGGCCAAATTCAGGAAACAAATTAAAATACTCTACCACATCTGGTCGACAAATATCCAACCAAAAATGATACCAAAATGTTGTCGATATCTGAAAATTGTGTCTCTGCAACTTGCTGTGGATATTTAGGGAAATATTCCTGAGGGTGCATGCATATTATTGAGACTATATGTATATTTCTGACCCTGTGTGGTTTCAGGAAACCTTTAAATAAAATTCAAACAATTTCAACCAATTCATGTTGCTTCATGTGGGATCACTACAATCTGAACAAAAAGAACATTTAAAATAATTTACACAGTTTTACATAAGGTAGACAGGTAAACTATTTCAAGAAACTACATTTAAAAAAGAAGAAAATGCTTAAAGCAACCATTGCTTACAGATAAATGTGGTGCAGGAAAACACCAGATTAATTAAGGAACCCGAGAAAAGAATAAAAAAGATGGAATAAATGTATTCAGAGTGGCATGCCACCATCCTCACCAGCTGGACTTGTGGCTCCTCAATTTGGTTTATTTACAACAACAGCCATTATGAGTTGCATTTTAAATCTAGCTAAGAATCCACTGAGGATACTGGTAGATAAAAGGATTTCCTTTCTAATATCCAGCTAATGCCTACACCTACACTTCTAAAGAGAGGATGTGTCCCCCGAGGCAGAAAGTAAATCACTGTCCATTGTGACCACGGCATAAAAGTGGCATTACGGAGTGTATCAACTCCATAACCTCAAAGGAAATCTCTATTCAGCGGCTATAAAAGAACGCCTTTGCTCTCTATTGCTGTCGGGCCAGTTATGGAAAGAAAGAATGGATTAAGAGAGAAAACAGACAGAAGAAAAGTGGAGAGCACACAGGTGAAGTCCTATGGCGGTGGAGGTTTGCTCAGCTGTGCCGTATTCTTTTCTACGCCCCACCCTGCAACCAAAGACTGGGATATCTTTCCATTTCACTCTCCCCCACCCTCCCTCGCTCGCTATGTCTTTCTCTTGCTTTCATATTTGCACAGGTGAGAGGACAGCCGTCCAATGAGTGTGGGTGGGAGACCTGAAAGTCAGGTTTTCCTGGCTGGCTGGTGGAAGGAGTTTACCTTCAGACTGGTGCAAAGACGGAGATTTGATCACAGGGGCCGGTCTTTTGTCTGAACAGACAGCAAACATACAAACATGAAAAAATAAGCAATTCAGAGCTCATTAGTTGCGAAACACAGTGAAAGATTAACATATAGCAGGTGAGCTGCATGATGTTAATATAAGATGAAGAAAAAAGATGCAGGTGGAGTAATACCAGAGTCATCATGGGTGGAGATGTTTTGCCACCAGGGCCAAAAGTTCAGAGCAAAGAAAGGTAACTCAAGCCACCATGTGCCAGAGTCTCACGTGTTCCCATCTCTGTCCTACCAGCTCGGGTCTCTGGCTCATCCAGGCCTCTTGGGAGATGAGGTCCCTACACGCAAACACCCTCCTAACCCCATCCTGATCATCAACTTTTTGAGCCCTTTGCACCGCCTTCCAATACTGAACACACACTATAGGCAAACACATACATAATGCATCAACTCCATGAGTGAATTCAGCAAACACAAGAGTGCAGGCTTAATCCTGTGAAACTCCACATTGCCTCGCTATCGCAAGCAAACAAGGATTTGCACAAGTCCAAGAAGATGAGCCGATTGCGCAAATCAGAGCGGTGCCTTTCTTTTATCACACTACAATCTTGAAGGTTTACTCTGGGCCTGTCAAACATAAATAGCCAATGTAATGTAGCCAATGCAGCCAGAGGAACAAGTTGTAAATCATCATAATTATCATTGCGCCCTAGTCAAGAGAGTGTTGCTCAGATGCAAGAGGTGGGATTATCTGACATATGTACACCTGAGGGCATTCTCTCCCTTTCCCTCCCTTCTCCTCCTCTGCTTGTGAAATTCCACTGAGGGAAATTTATCTGATTCATATCTTCTTCGGTGAAACCTGAATCATTATTGAATAACAGAAAAAATACAGTTCAAGTTTCATTTCAACAGCCAATACGGTTGAGCTGAAATCAAATACTTATTTACAGTGTATAAAAGACATATAAGCCTTTTCTTCTCAATGTTTGATATTAAATCATAATAAAAAATTTTATATGTATTTGCTAAATGTTAAGAATTTGTTTAATTTTTTTTTATTCAGAATTTTACATACAGTAAAATTACTGTGCCTTTAAGCAATTTGTCCTTGCTTATATATATATCTATATATATATATAGATATATTTATATATATATATATATATATATTTATCTATGTGAGGATACCAGTAGATACGTTTCAAAGCAACAACCCAAAGGTTTCAAGGGAAGCAGAAAAAGGTTTGAGTTTCTTTTTTATGATTTATGCATCTTTTT
>CAEFZX010002004.1:0-53692 GCA_903066825.1 Alfaro cultratus | reverse complement strand
TTTTGTCTTTTTTTTTTATATATTTATATTTTTTTATATATTTTTATTTTTTTTTTTTTTTTTTTTTTTTTTTTTTTTTTGGACATCAGAGCACTTAAAGATGCCCTGTCCTTCCATGCGAACAAACGTCACTCACCATCCACAACCTCTTCTCTCGTCTTTTGTCTCCCGCAGGCCAATGTGACCTTCGTCTGAGTCGAGTGTCGCTGTTCAACATTCACGAAGAAGAACTCCGCAGCAACCGTGCGCACACGAAAACAGAGAGAGAAAAAACAACTGAGAGGATATTAAAAGGAAAGCACGGAGGCGCACGAGGGAGGAGGCGAAAAACAAGTAAGAAAAGAAGAAAGGCAAAAAAAAAAACAGAACAAAGGGAGGAGAAGAGAAACAGAAACATGTTTTCTTCTCGCCTCTGAAACCTTCCTGAGCAAACAACGCAGGGAGGAGGGGATGCTGGGGGCATTCAACATGACAGAGAGGAAGATGTAAGAAAGTGAATATGAGGGGGGGGGGCGGTGCTGTCAAATAGGGATGTGAAAATTATAGTCATTTTCAGGAACTCCCAAAAAGAAATGAATCTGCAGCGAGACAAAGAGCGAGCAGAGATCTACGACGAGCCATTCATGAGATAAGAGGAGGAAAAAAAACGGGAACCAAAAGGAGAGAGGGAGGTTGGAGTCGGGTCGGATATTGGATTTCAGATTTCAGAGAGTTTTGTTCGGAATGATGCTGAAGGTTATTGGGTAGGAAGGTGCGCATGCATGTGTGTGTGAGGAGGTGTGTGTGTGTGGGGGGGATTCTGGCTGCTCACTTCTGATTCTCGCAGAGTTTTAGTGATTAGAAGAGAAAGGCAGCCCTCCCTCCCTCCCTCTCTCTCCATCGCCCTCTTTCTTATTTCACCTGTAAGACCACAATGTAATCCGAGGCACTAAATCAAAGTTTGGGTTCGCCGTAAATAAAAGTTGGCACGCTCTCTATCATGATCCAAAGGTGAAATCGGAATGTGCCCACAAGTCATTTGTTACAGTTTTCGGCGCGGTTCATATTCCGTGATTTCTGACCGTTGAAGCTCCCATAATGCGGCGGGGGGGAGACGCCCGGCGAAAGCAAATGAAAATGTAGCACCACTCTCTCCATTTCTGATTACTCTCTGGTGTAAAGTGGCCCTTGAAATGGTTAAAGATTTCATTTCGGCCCTCGGTCTCTAATAAAGAGTGAGATTGATGTGACCTGGACTCACTAAGCCGGTTTGGTTCAGCCAATCACAAACAGCGCAGAGCCTGGCAAAATCATTTACAGGCCTTCGACTTTCCCCCATTGCATTACTTTACAACTGCATTATCGCGTGGTGTGTGTTCTTACACGTCTCTCTGTCTTTGATCAGACGCTTATGGAAGTTACTTTTTCTTTCTTTTTGAAAGTCGAACAGGAAGTCACAATTACAAGTTTTAAAGGCATAATTACAAGTTCTTAAAGTTGTAATTACAAAATTAAAGTTGTACATACGAGTTCCAAAGTGATAATTACAAGTTTCTAGTACTAGTTACGTGAATTAGGGTTGTAATTATCAGTTTTACAGTCATATATTGCTAATTACCCCCATTGTGTTTACAAAAAATTTAAATAATTGAATATTGTTTATATTAGTAAAATCACAAAATATTACAACTCACTTTATTTGGGCTTATGAGTTTAATATGAAGCACAAAGTATGAAAAACATTTGCTCAAAAATAGAAGGGCAAAAATAAAGAAAAATCTTTGCCACCCCCAAAAGAAATGGTGCCCTGGGCAGCAGCCTCAGTAAGCCATTTCTCAACTCTGGCCCAGAGTTTTGACACGCTAGCAGGTCAAAGTCCAAACAGCGGAGATGATATTCCACAGTAAAACGTAGGGGGTGCGCTAATTCATCGACAAGTCGATTTATTGGGGCTTTAATTCCTTCATTTTGGAAGATCTATGATCGATTTTATTCCCCGATTTTATCGACTTCAGGAAAGGTTTAAAAATCAAGTCCTATATGTCACTGCTGTCAGACAAATAGAGAAACTGACTGACAGACCCGCCGACCAGGTCATGTCTGAACGTTTGCAGTTAACAACAGTCGCCCCAATGTTGCCAACTCAGCGACTTTCTTTTGGCTGTCGGCCAAAGTCGGAATCGCCAGGTCAGGCTTCATATTTGATGAGGATTATTTGCGGCTATCTGCTAATCCGCCTCTTTAGCTTTTGCCGCTCCCCTTCAAATCTCCCGCTGCGTTCCTATTGCCTCCTGACCCAAACATATGCGCTCTATCACAGCAAAAAAAAAAACATTACCGTTTTGTCTCTTAGTTAGTGGGTGGCTCCCCTCTTTTTTTTCCTTTCTTTTGAAGTGTGTGATGAAGCGCTCTCTCATGTACGATTAGTTGTCTGCCTGATGGAGCGACCGGGAGCTCCAGCAGACTGAAGTAAATTGCCTCTGATAAAAAAAGTCATTTGTATGCCGGCGAATGTGTAGAGAAAACCGAGACGTGCCAAAGTGAAGAGGGTCGTGCAGACAAACACCCGCGTGTTTGGTGACAACGTCAGAACGACACACGCACACACACACGCAAACACACCCTCGGAGTCACAAAGCTGTGAGAAAACAGCTCCGGGCTGCATTCTTCTCCCCGTTCCTCTAAACCTCGGCTTTTTTCCTCCGAGTGTGTGCTTCTCTTCCACACTTATCCCTCCTTCTCTCTAATAATTCCGGTTCTCCCTCAGAGAGCGTGTTTATCTCTGGGAGGATATTGGTTGCTGATCATAAATGGTTTTTCTCTGACAGGGTGCCATCACACATGAGCCGGGAGCTCATCGGGATGCGTGTGTGTGTGTGTGTGTGTGTGTGTGTGTGTGGGTGAGACATTGGAGGGGAGGACAGGGTGACAGCGAAGGCATGGAGATCAAGACAGAGATCGAGGGAGGCGGGAGAGAAAAAGCGAGACAGACAGAGATGCAGGTTATCACGGCAGTGTGGCAGGTGTCAGCAAGGCGCTGATAAATGCGTTGCTGATAAATGCGTTGCTGATAAATGCGAGCAGCAGCAGCAGCAGTGTTAATTCACTGAAAACACGCTGACATATACAGTACATGAACTACAAGCTGATTACATTAAAGCAAAACAATAAACGGCGGCTTTATTTACTGCGGCGAAGCAAGGGCTGTTTTTTTTAATGTTCAGTTCATTGTGTTAATGCAGAGGCAGCATTTATTTTTGTTTGTTTGTTTTTTGTGCTTGCCCTGTGTGGTAAATCCGTCGTTTGCATTAATTTCTTTACCAAAACTGTTATTTTTACATCATCTGATGTTATTTTTGTCCTAAGCTTGTCTGGGATCAGGCGTCTGTAGGAAGGGAATCCCCGACTTCCCTCTCTGCAGTCGCGCTCACTGAACATCCCCAGGTTTAGAGAGGATGTGTAGTTCCTCCAAACTCAAGGCCCGGGGGCCAACTCTGGCCCGCCGTAGCTGTTTACTTGGCCCTTCTACACTCCAAACACCGAATTACATAAATCAGTACCCTCCACTTTTTTGCGGAAATTCAAATTTTTTCTAATGAAGACTGGAAGTTTATTCCAAATTTTCCTCAAAGAAAAAAAAAGAAAGGTCAAAAACATTGGATTTAAAAGACGACCGTCTCCCAGCAGTATTTCTCACTTGTACTGCCCTGCTGCCTCAGCCCTTTATTGATGTGAAATAGTCTGTGATTTATGTCGCAAGTAACAAAATGTCACAATATTACAAATTTCCTTGCAATAATTTCATAATTAGAGCACCACAAAAACTGCGGTTTCACAAAATCACAAAAACTTTTTTCTTGATTTCACGAATTAAGAAGTACAACCTAACTCTCCTGACTCCTTCAGCAGTTCTTCAAGGTTTTTTTTTTTTTCTTTTTAAAAAGATCTTTAATTGACTCAGATTTCTTGTTTTGCTGATTACCTAATTGCTTTCGCGTGCTGACTTTCAAACTAACTTTTTCAACTGGAAGTCCTACATCATATAAATGTCTCTTTTGTTATATTTTAATATGAACTGACAGAACAATCCAGATGTGCAGCTACAAAATCAAAGTTGAAATCTTCTTAGCGTACAAGAGCAGAAATATTCGCTCCAGTAAAACTCATCTTTTCAGTTTGTGGCCGTGAAACGACGGCCAGAAACAATACCGCAGTTTTAGACACAAATCTGCTCGTGTGTTGAACTATGTCTACAATGCTCACTTTTAAATTCTGGCTTATCCAACCTTGATGAGAGTTTCTCTTATTTTTTTAATTCATGAAATGCTTTTTATTGTAAAGAGAAAATAAAAACCTTTCAGCTTCAAAAGGAGCGTGTTTGGTATGGCTGGTATGAGATTCTCAAAGTTTCATCACCTTCAAGGAAAGTACTGCAGTTTAAGCAAAAAAAAATAATCATAACAAAACTGATGTAATTACATTTAAGACAGAAAAGTAAAATGTCTTTGTAATAGTATCAAATAATTCTAATCTTGCAGTTTTAATAATCTGATTGTGTTTTTATGCTTTTACTCAGGTATGAGTATTTTCTTGCAAATTTTCAACTTTTCAAGTTCAGAAGTTTCTTATAGTTAATTTCTGAGATTAATCTCAAAATTCAAAGTTTTGTGGTGGAAATGTACGCCTCTTACTTTTTTTTTTTTATCTGCAGTGGCACTAATGGACCATCATAGATACCAGTTGCAAAACAGAGGCATACTTCCACAGCATATATCCATGTCTTCAGTTTTCACTCCACGACTGTTGATGATGCTTCAACCAAAGACATTTCCAAGTGGCAGACTTTGTCAGCCAGTTGACCAGCAGTGTGCAGGAACCTATTGGTGGCGGGCAGAGCTGCCTTGCACTATTCTTTTTTTTTTTTTTTTTCATTTTTTTCTCCGAAGAGTTTTTGCGACGCTAGTGGCTCGTATTTTTTGTGATGGTAGGCTGACAGGAAGGGGGAAGGAGAGGGGGAAAACATGCGGCAAAGGTCGCCGGGACCGGAAGTTGAACCCGCGACGTCCTCGTCGAGGACTAGGGCCTCCAAACGTGGGGCGTGCTAAACCCCTGCGCCACCACAGCACGCCTCGCCTTGCACTATTCTTACTCAACATACAAACTCCATTTACTTCAGTTATTTTCTGACTATCCCATCTGAAAGGACTTTCAACTGTTGCTGCAAAATTCTTTGTGATTTTCTAGTTTCTAGACCGATAACTAGAAACCGGTCTAGTTACCGGTTTCTAGTTATCTTGAAACCGGTAACTAGATTGAAAATAAAAACTCAAAACAGTGCATGTTTCCTTTTACATGTGCTGTCTCAGCATCTGCACACACCAACACACACAGAGTTCCCGTCGGCCGGGCCTGATGAGGTGAACGGGTGTGAATCTGCCGCATCTTGCATTCCTCGGTCCTCCCCGTCCACGCAGCGGCAGGCCTTGTCTCGCGATCGATCCGGGCTTATCTTCCCGTAAAGCTGGAGTCTCTTTCCACTCCTGCTCGCCTCACGTCCTTCTATAAGCTCCTCCTCACCCCCTTCTCATTGCTATCGATCAGCCTGTGTGTTCAACAAAGCAGAGAGCAGGCGGTGGTTAATGCAGAGTCTGGCCGAAGGAGCCTTGCGCACGCTTCTCGTATCCCTCCGCTCTCTTTCTCTCGCTCTCTTAATGCGTGCAATCAGACTCTAATAGACCCGGGCTTAGAGTATCCAGGCCCGCCACTCTCGTCTGATTCGTCTCACCTTTCACTTCTGCTCCTGTCAACAAATATCTGTCTGCACTGTATAATGTACATCATCTGCCAGGTTTATTTTGCTGATGACTGCTGATTCGGCAAAGTGATATGATGGGCTTTTATATATTTTGGTTGGGCATGGGGTGTGCATTTTATCCTCTGGAAGGGAATTTGCTCCTGCTGAGTGTGCACAGTCCTCTTTAGAAGTGTCCTACTTTGCATTTTTCACAGTAATGCACATTTATTCATGGGAGCAGCACAGTTGAACCATACTGTTTAATTTTGGCTTCTGGGAACTGCCCAGAGGCCAGAGTTTAAGTCTTTCATTATCTCTGAACTTCTTGCAGCCACCGAAGACATTGAAGGTTGTTGGGTTAGATGCTTTGCTCAAGGGCAAACTAGCGAAGGTTTCTTCCAGTCTCCTGCTTGTTTTATTTTTTTTATTTTTTATTTTTAAGAAATTTACTTGGATGACAACATATCCTCAAACTACAGTTCTCGAGGTCCAGTTCTCCTGGACCTTGTTTTCCTGGACTTACACTCTGGAACGTAGGGTGTTTTCACTGGTAGTCCGGTAGACTCGGTTTGATTGGGAACTAAAATTTGTTACATTTTCAGCTGGTGCGGTTCACTTTCATACGGCCTTGTGTCAAACAATCCAAACTAATTGATAAACATGTTTGCTTCTTCACCTGTGGTGACGCTGTACCAACAACTACTGAAGAAAACGGCGCAAAAACCTCCAAAGGAGACATGGGCGCAACTTCCTTCAAAAATGAAGTACCGTCAGATTTGTAGGATTTCTATTTTGCCTCTAGCTAAAGACCACGAGTCATTACTCCTACTGGCACTAGACTAGAGCGTTTGTTTTGGTTGGATTTACCCAGAATGCTCTGCTCTGCAGTCACTCTGTCTCCTGTCGCATGGCATTCGCATATGCATTCAAACCGCATCAGAGTTCAGTTCAACCGAACAGAGACCGAGGTTTTTAGACAGACCAGAGTTCGCTCTTCTGGTTTGCATCAGAGTTCGATTACACTTTCCCACCTTTCCAAGCGAACCGGACTTTCTAGGTAAGCGAACAAGAGCTGGTGTGAATGCAACCTAAACGTCTGAGCTGCCTCACTAGTATCTGTGTATATTCAAGATGTACACAGCTCTGCTCATTAGCCAGGTTTGCTGAAGCAAAGATTAATCTAACAGTTGCAAGTCATCGGCCCTTGAGGACTGGGGTCCGAGACTATTGTCCTAAAGAATCCTGACCTTTTGTGCCTTGCAAAGTACTAGCATGGGTGCAATATTTATAAAACGGAAGAAAATATGGGTGACTTTTGAAAATAATTGACTGCTCCGGATTTTATTTAAGGTAAATTCACACCACACTTCATATTCTTCAAGGCAACGTAAAGACAACCCATCTGCAGCATTGCTCTCCCACTATGTCTCTTTAAGTGGAGCCCCCTCCCCTCCCTCCACCTGACCTGCCCACCAGTAAGAGATGTGTGGGCAGCTTCTGTATAGGAGTCCAGCTAGGTGTAACCTTTACTGCCCTGTGGCACCTCACTGGGATGCAGGCCTCTGGGCTCAGTGTGAACTCCTGAACTTCTTCCAAAAGAACAGATAGGAGTAGTGGAAACAAGTCAGAGAGTGGGAAGGAAAGCGCAAGAGTGCTACCGGACAATTAGCCCCCCGAGGAGCACAGTAGGCGGTCCTGCCCCTCCCGGAGCCGGAGTCCACTGTAAGCGAGTGTCGGTGACTCTCAGCCAAGTGTGGCGAACCGAAGTCAGAGTGAGACGGTGTGTGTTTGTGTTTGTGTGTGTGCATGTGTGTGCGCGTGCGATGCGGGCCCTTGTCGCGTTTTGCATTCGCACGCCCGGTGGGTGTCGTTCTGAAATGAGACAGTATGTCTGGTGCCCACGGGCGTCAATACGACCCTTTTCTATTATTCAGAGCTGATTACGGCTCTGAATTATACCAAGGTGAATACTTTTTAATGAGCTCTGAAACAGAACGGAGAAAGTTTGTCAGCTTTTTATTTTCTGTTTGTCTGAGAGGGGCTGGAGGGGAAAAATGCAGCACATTTGCAGGAGTTATTTGATTAGCCCGGTAATATGTGAAGAGCAGGCTGCAGCACACGTGAGCGCTGAATTCAAAACTACGAGTGTGTTATGCAACGAAACATTCTGTTTATGTTTTCCCTTTTTGCCGTGAACTTTCTGCATGTTCCACGTGAGATTAATGTGTCTGAACAGGTAAATTACCATGTTTTTTAGTAGCATTTACATTTTCTAAAGTGTTTGAACGTATAGCAATAAAAAATATTATTCGTCCAAGTAGTATTTCATGCGCTTGTGTAGGTGTGTGTACCAGTGAATTGCTCATACCGCCTGGAGCAAGGCTGATCGACGTGCGATCCTGGTCGAGCTCGCTTGCAGTTATGTGCTTGAACATTGATGGCTGGTCAGAGCGCTGCCCCAGAATCCCACGGGGCCTGCAGGCAGGACAGGCGGGTCACGGCAGGGCAGAGTGCACGTGCTTTTTATAATTTTTCACTGCGCCCCTGTGCTTGTCACAAAAAAAAACAAACAAACAAAAAAAAAACAACAGGCACTGCACTGACAGCAGAAGGTCGACCAGAGAGAAAGGAAGCTTGATAGAAAATCCGGCAGAAATGGAAAGACAGACTTCTCTGGGTGTTGATGTTTTTCTGCACTGGTTTCTTCAGTCACCTAGTCAGCTAATCAATAAGTATTTATTTATTGTGCACTTGTGACACAGCACCAGTTTTCTTATGTTGGACAAAAGCAGGAGGTAATGAGAAACAAGCAACTACAATGGGAAAACATCCAAACGCATTAAAACGTAAGTTAACGAAGGCTAAGACAGAAAAACAGAAATCTGTACTTTAAAGAAATGATACTGAGTTGAAGAACTGAGGAAGTTATGATGATGATGATGATGATGATGATGATGATGATGATGATGATGGGTTTAACACAGAACCTCAAATAAATATGGATTTTAAATTTAACTCAAACAACTGGTATTTTTAAAAAAATCTTTCAATATGACAATAAAACAAAAATATATAAGTCAATCTAAATATACAAAACATAGCGAATGCAATTGCTCAAAATGAATATAAAGCCAAATTATGGGTAATATCAAGAATTAATGATAATAATTACTAAACTTCAGCTAAAAGCTAAATAAAAAAAGATTAATCTTAAGTTTTTTCTTTAATGAGCATCAACAGTCTTTACTGCCCCCAGGAGGTTAGGAAGGGTATTACACAGGCTAGGTCAAGTAGCAAAGAGTTAGTTGAATAAAATATGTATTTCCAGAATTAGATTTAAATTGAGATTCATTCAGCTCATGAGATGAAATTATGCATTATTAGTATTGGGTAACAAGAACCAGATGAGATTTCTGCTACTTTTATTTTTAGCTAATTTGCAAAACTAAGTATCAGATTTCTTTATTTTTTTTTTTTTTTTTACAAAGAGTTAAGTTTTCTCAAGTTATTTTTGAAAAAGCCAAGTGTCCAAATTTTGCAGTGTTTATGCTTGTGTAACTTTAATATGGTGCTAATGTTGCCAAAATTGTCCACTAAGATACTCCAAAGCAGATGCTAACGTTAGCGCTGTTAGCACGGTGTTCTCAGGGCTCTACAAAACGATTCTTGTCTGTCACTCTGTCACTGTTTTCTTTTTGTGCTGAGTTTCCGAGCAGTCACCACACACATAAAAGTTTAAAAGTAGTGGAGGGGTTTTGCTAATTCTAACGCTTTTGAAGTTCAGTACTATTAGCCCAATTCAAATTCTGTCTCTACTTCCTTTCTTTCTCTAAAAACAAACCTCAAACAGACCCGACTAAGTCGCTTTCTGAGTTGAACTCCATTTATTGAGACAGACTTCTGTTTGATGAGGAAAAACTGTGATTTGAATATAACATAAGCCCTTGAAAATCCATTTTGTTAGATTTTTTGAGGTCCATATTTTAGAATCAAAGTTCAGTTTCTTACAAAAAATACACAATGATTAAAATGACCTTTGGTAGAAAGATTTCTTAAGGCTCTGTGTAAGACTTTTTGATCATTTCTGCTGATAACAGCAACACCAACTGCATCACAGCAAACGTTGACCCTGGGATGAATTATTCAAGATCTCGCTTTGCTGATCTGCTGAGCAATACATCGCTCAAACTAAGTAGCTCGAATCTGGTCGACGCTCACTAATGGCCTACATATTTTATCACGTATGATTATGGTCAGCCGGAAAAAGAAATGTGGAGAGAAATGGCTGTTTCCCTCAATTTTTTAAGTACAATTTAAAGAAAAATGCTGCCTGGTATTCCGACAAGATCCACTCATTTAACTGATTATGGCTGATGAGATTTGCTGCTCTAATGATTGTCTGGAATTACAACCATAGACCTCCAGGGTCCATGGTTGAGAGCCACTGATTGCAGCCGTATATACGCAGTAAAAGCCATGCTGCATAACTCAGACATACTGTAGATCTCGGGCTGGTGCTCATCTTCTTGAGGCTGACAAGCGTGACAGTATGTAGAGTTTGTAGATTTTTAGTCAGACCTCCCTTCAACAGCTCTTTTTATATTTGCTGTAGTTAGCTTTTTCTAGAACCTGAATAAGTTTATTGAATTATTTTAAAACTGCTATTATTCTACCATTCCCTGCAAGTCAGAAACATTCGTGATTTAAATAATAGAGAAAATATTATGCTGAAATATGGATGCGACAAAAGGACCATTTCATGGAGAGCTAATAGGTTTTAAAATTAAAAACAGACAAAACAATGGATATTAATCCTGTGCATAGCCATAATTTCAGCCGGGTTATGGACTAAGTCTTTCAAATGCATGCTTTTTATGAGCGGTGCATTTTTTAACAGCTTTCAACACAATGCAGTGCCACACAGACCTCTGGTTAAATGTGAGCAAATGACTAAACAGAAACATTTGGACAAACCTCAGCTTTATCAAGCAGAAAAAATATATTTACCCTAAAAGGTAAGGTCGTGGTGACTGCTGTGGCTTTGTACATAGCTGTGCTGTTTGGGCCACTTGGTGCACACATCTCTGTCCCGATATGGAGGTGATAATGATAATGGGACAGAGATTTTGACACCTGACACAGAAGTCAAACCATAAAGAGCTTTATAGATGACTACTGTTGTTAATGAGGGTAAATATTTATCAATGTAGCCATGATAGCTAGTTTTTAATTTAACAGGTGTTTTATAATAGTCTTGAAAACTGCTTCTAATTCTCAAGATGTGGGTTTAAAATAACTATTTTAGTTTGGTAGTTTGGATATTTTCTGTACTTCTCAAACAACTAAACTTGCCACCGTCACATAGGAGCGCGCACGCGCGCCTCCGCCGCCGCAAACCAAAAGCACAGATGGTCCCGCTGTTCGATCAGCTCACTGCCGGCCCATCCGGTTTCATCTGGCCCAGTACTCCTCCTCCAGTGCTTTTCCCTGGGTTCGGGCAGGTGTTTGGCCCGCAGACAGAGCCCAAATCAGATCCACTTCATCTGTAATCAGCTGGAGCCCACGAGCACTGATGGAAGAGATCAGAGCTCCGATCAAAGAATTATAAAGCTGGCCACGCCTGGCCAGCCGACCGTAACAAGAAGAACAAGGCGGGTTGAAGTGCAGCCAGGGGAAGAAGCGGGGGCAAACTAGCCTATGCCGCAGCGCTGACGTGGGGGGGGGGATGAAAGGAGAGAAGATGGAAATTTTAAAGGCTTACAGGGTCTCTTAGGAGTGAGACATAAAAGAAGCTGAGAGAGGCAGTGAGGAAGGCTGAGATGTAACAATGTCAGCTCTCATGGGGTTTATTTTTCCTGCTTTTTTTATTGTTTCATTAAGACGTAAAAGACCAGTAGAGTTGACTGTTGTAATTTTTCTCCGCTATAAATTACAACTGATGTTTTACGTAGCTTGTACAAATTCATTTTAGTGAACCGTTCATTAATTGCTTGCACACACACAGGAAATAAATCGTCCGACCACATGAAAATTGATGAGCGTCACACACGTTGATGATGGACGCTTTAGAGGAGGTTTCAAACTGTTTGCAGATGACAGAAACAAACTCTTGGGTGTATCACAGGGGCGCTGCATCTGTCACAATCGCACTCTCTTTTGCATTCATCTTCTACAGTCAGAACCCGGCTTTGATTCTGACTCTTTCATCTGGGCCAGCTCGACACCAGCAGACCACACAATCTGCCAGCAAACACACAAGGTCACAAGCACGCAGGCCTTTAATGTCAGCTGGTCAGCATGAGGCTATTCATTTGCCCCCTTTATGCGGAGATCTGCCTCGCCAGAGTTCTGGTGTGGGACGGCGCTTTAAAATACGCGACGAGGCCACGAATTTAAAGACACTGTCTTTTTGTGTTTATAATTCAAAATTGGTGGATAAAACAAATAAACATTGGAATTGGAATCTGGAAAAGTATTTCAGTTTAAGTCAAGTCAAGTAGTCAGCAACAAAGCAGTTCAAAGTGCTTTACATCATAAAAGCACCATGCGGTCACCAAGCAATAAATGTTACATTCTGTCAAATGCCATCATTAAAATCATGAATACACATCAAATATGTTGGTCAATGTTCCATATGCTACCAATCAAAGGGTTTTGAGCCTTGATGTAAAGGAACTCAGCTGTTTTGCTGAAGTTTGTTCCAGATTTGTGGTGCATAGAAACTGAATGCTGCTTCTCCATGTTTGGTTCTGGATCCGTTGCTGCTGTCTGACTGACTTTTTAGGCAGACCTGTGCAGTAATCAATGCGACTAAAGACAAACGCATGGATGAGTTTCTCTAGATCTCGCTGAAACATGAGTACTCTAATCCTGGAAATGTTCTTCAGGTGATAAAAAGGCCGACTTTGTAACTATCTTTATGTGATTCTGAAGGTTCAGGTCCGAGTTCATCACCACACCCAGATCTCGGACCTGACCGTTGGTTTCTAGATGTAACAACCGAAGTCGTGTGCTGACTCTAGACCTGTTTTGGACCGAAGATAACAACTTCAGTTTTGTTTTTCTTTTAACACAAAAATCATATTTATATGTGATTTACACAGTTTTACCAAGTTTCAGTCTCCACCAGTATTTTTGTACCAGGACTCTGATGGTGCACAGTGTGGGATGTTTTTTTTGGGGGGGGGGTTTTCCACCGTAAGTGGTGTGCTCATGTCGGCTCCATTAGCTTGATGCTTTAAATGAAAAAAACACACACACAGCAACAGCTCTGTAGGAACAGTTAAAGAGGGAGCAAAAAAACCATCTTACTTTCCTCCAGTTTCATGCACGGCCCTAGAGATCCGTATGAATAAATGAAAGGAAATAACAAGAAAATGCTGAGGCCCATGTTGACTTCCCTTCACTTGAAATCCCTCATGTCATCAATTTTTAAAAGAAGCTCTGTAACAAGATAGTTTTCTAGTCCAGCATTTGAGGTGCTTTGCTCTGGACTTGAACCGGCAACCTTTTAAATCCGTACGTTGACGCATCGCCAGACGGCAAGCACACTCTCACACATTTGTATTCAAGGCCTCTAGCCGGTTCATAAAACTCTTTCAGCTCTGATTCGAATCTTCAAAAATGAATTTTGATGGACCTCCAAGTTTTTAAAGGTTGATCTCTAACCAGAAGCTCTCGGCTGTGAAATTCATCGAACGGACGGCGTCACCTCTCGAGGCGCCTCTGTTGGTTCGCAGGCTCTCAGATAACATTTTGAACCCTTCAGAATTCATTTGAATCGTGGAAATGAAAACGGTTGAACTGAGGTCACAAATTATCATTTTGCAATCAATCTTTCCACCTAAGAAGATTAGGTTTTAGACAATTTGTCACAAGTGCTCTGTTTGATAGCTTTTAAAAAACTGGACTGTGCTACAAATTAAACTTTTCTTTGACGGCTCCAAAAAAAATTAGCTAACATTTACTGCCAGTAGGAAGGAGATAAACACTGCAATTACAAAGTGCTAACATCTCAAATAGCACAGATATTTTTATTTAACTCTTCTATTTGATTCCTCCTAAAATTACTATTTAGCATTTTGTTTTGGATTGCTAAATGTTGTAGCCTTTTAGTTTTGCCAGAGGCACTCATTTACTTTAAGTTCTCACAGTAGCCTCTTTTGTTAAGGGCATTCTGAAATTTAGTTAATTCTGAAATTGAGTTAATTTCCCCTAGATATTGTCAGTTCTTGTCAGTATTAATTAGGAAGACGTGTACAAGGATCCTATTAAGTCTGACAAAAGTTTAGCATTTCTGTATTGTTTCTAGTGTCCTACCTCCCTTCCTTGTTTACTTCCTTCCTCTCTTTTTTCCCTGTGTACCTCTTCCACATTCAGATGAACATACATTTTCAGTGCCTATTATGTTTTGTTTTTTTGGTATTTTATATAAAGTAAGTCAAGTATAACTAGCTAATACTAGTTAGCCAGTTATACTTGCTTAATGCTAGCTGTTAGCGTTCAGCTAACGGACCAAGAGAGTGGGCGTGAAGAACCCGGAGGGTGAAGAAATGGCATTCCTTTAGTTCCAGCACCAGAGCTGTTCTGTATTTTTCATGACTTTAAATTTTTCAATGCAGACAGATTAAGTAAGTCTCTGAGTTGAAGCCTTTTGCCATCCAGCTGACTGGCAGCGTACATCAACAGATGGGTAAGAGACAATTGATACTCTTTGCTAAGCTAGTGATAAGGCCAGGCATTTTCCTGTCATAAAAAACTTATTTTAAAAGTATTAGTGTGACAGAAAATGTTAGTGGTTTTTAGATTTTGTCAGTGGTTTGACGTTGGGTGACCAAAACAGAGTCTTCTCCTAGAGCTAATAATGCTAACACAGAGAGCCTGTAGCAACTAGCTTGTGTACCACTTCAGTATTTCAACTTAGCATGCTAAAATGCAATATTTGTCAGTGCCAGCAAACTAAAATCTATGTTTCCATATTAGTGAACAGATAAGAAGCGTTTGATTCGACTGAAAAAGAGTAAGAAATGTATTTTTTTAAAGCATTTTGAGATTTAGGTTTTCTCTTTCAAAGCAAACCGAAGAGGAAGATGGAAACTAATCTGGAGACAACCTGTTGTGAAAGCTAGCTGCACAGTTGGAAAAGCCCCCAAAAGTATTTTTTTTACTCACTTGTGTGTGCTGGAATAAAAAATAAATAAATAGACCTAAGAAAAACATGCATTGCTAGCCTTGAATTAGCTGCTAGCCACAGGACTTCTGCCTGGACCGCTTCATTGGACCAGTAACTCATCCTGGAGCCGGCAGCACTCAGATGACATTTTTACAAAATTTTACCACTGTGAACAGTTTTTAGTTATTACGACATCATAACATTTATTGTTTTTCTGTAACTTTTACCAACTTATTGTAGTTTTATTGGTAGATCATAAGTGCTTAGGTAGAGTTTGTGTGTGTTATCTCTTTTTTATCCCTATGATGGAACCTGCACAGGTACAGCAAACCTCAATAGAAATACGTAGATACAGATACAAGAGGGATTGCTTTTTAATCATTTCAGGGAATCCCCACCACTAATGAATGGTCTTCATTCAAGATGCCGCTCTGTTTTGTGGACTGTCCTTCTGGTTACGGAAACCCATTCCGAATAGTTGAAAATCACCTTTGGTCGCCTTTGGAAACCCAATGCACGTCCGACCATTAATGCGGCAACGCAGCTCCGGCTGTTCCTTTTTGTGATAATTTCAAAGTGAGGAGAACACACCATAAAAGTCCTTGAGGAGCTCTCAAACCCTTTTGTCCTCAAGGTGTGAAATCGTTTGATCCTGCTTGTTTGGTTCAGCTGAAACAGGCTTTGTGTGTTGCGGGGAGCTTTCATTGGTGTGCGCATTTCGAAACGCGACCTGAGCAATAAAAGGCGGGAGGGGAAGGGAAAGGATACACACGGAGCTGTGAGGGAGAGGTAGGAAGGAAGGAAGGAAGGAAGGAAGGAAGAGCTCTGAGCTTCTGTGATCGTTAAGGATAGATGAAGGGTGGGGTGGGGTAGCTGTCTGAGTGCATCCTGTCACCGTGTGATTGAAAGTGTGTGTGCATTATTGAGGGCAGTTGCAGGTTAATGGACATTAAGTGTGTCCTTGTGTGATGTTCCGAGTGGAAGGGGATGTTCAATCCGCCCAGGCTCTGTGTTACCCGCCAAAGGTCAGAGGTGGAGGTTAAAAGGCGAACAAAGACTGGAAAGACTAACAATCAGCGGTGACTGCAGCAGAGGACCCTGTCTGTTAGTTTCCGTGTGCTTGTCTCTACGTGTTTGGCTTCCAGGAAAGGCGAGGGACAGGAAGGCGGCAACAAAAACCAGAGTGACATAGCAGCAATAAAAAAAAAAAAGGAGAAAAAGACGACAGACAGATTGGGGTTGAAAACGTTCATTTCTTCCCGTTTTTTCCTTCCTTAACATCCGCTCGCTTAGAAACAGTCCTGCGTCGCTTCCCCCCCTACAGGGATTCATCTGATCTCCAAACACGCGCCGACGCCGAACACACGCACAGCCAGAACCCACACGTGCTTTACACAAAGTGACAGAGGCGCGCAGGAGCCTCCGCAGCCTAATCAGAACATGTGGCCTATTTCTCCTTATGTCTTAATGAGCCCTCCATTGTGGAGTGGTGGAAGAAATTATTAGGCTGTTGTGTCTCGGCTCATTAGCTAAACCAGGCTCACCACCAGCAACACCAGCAGCTAAGAAATGATTCGGATTGCGCCTGTGGAGTCATGCGACACCGCAGGACCTTAAAGAGACCGCGGTGACAGACGGAGCAACTGTCTTAATTTGGTCTTCGGGGAAAAGCAAGACTCAATTCATCTTCCTATGACACGGCGAGGGGATTATATGTGCTGGCTCGATGGAAAGAAACCGGAAAATTCATCACAGGCTCCCCTGTTGCCCGTAAAGTTCTTTGTCAGATCTGCCTTGATGATTCAGTGAATGGTTTTATTTGCAAGCAGTGTCAAATGAGAGTCAATCCAGAAATGCTACTGCAGGTACTTATTTGGTCTTATCATTAATAGCTCAATTTCGTCTCCGCGCTGTTAGGGACGCTAAATCGTTCAGAATGAAGAGCTGAATTTACCAATACACCGTGGCGTTCATATTTCTCTCAAAGAAACACCCCCGCCTTCAGTGTACGGCCTGAGCAGGGAACGATTATTATAGCGCATTATATAAACACTCACAACCTTTTTACATTTCCACATTTTTTCATGTTGATGTTTGTGGTGGGAGTTAATTGCAGGATCTGTAATTAAGTCATTGGAAATAATCGCATTTTAATTGAAAACTATATATAGTCAAAATAAGCATCGCTCTTAATTTGAAAACCCCTTTCGCTGCTATTATTCAATAAATAGACATATGAGCTCAACAACAAATATATTTATTGTTTTTTTATGTTTTATTTATGCTATTCAACCATCAGATTGGTGGAAAGTGCTATTCTACTCATTCAGCTTTCAAGTGTTTCAGGAACCCTCGATATAACTAATTTGAAAAAATACTTCTTTAGAAATGTGGACGTTGGCGACGTCCGTCATTACTGCTGCATGTTTAGCATTCACATGCTATCTTAGCCTCACTGACAGGCTAACTCCTTTTAGCACAACTTGAGTCTTTCCCAGTGTCACATTGGGTCAATTTTTGAAGCAAAATTTAGCCCCAAGTGAAACAAGAGAATCTGCTTTGTTGCCCATAGATGTTATTTCTGCAGATGTGACTTTGTGCGTCAGACTTACGAACATACCAGAAACAAGTGAAAACAAAGGTTCCGGCGGGAACTTTTGTATATAGACAGAAAAAAAATAGTGACTAATTGCGTTAAATCCTTTGTAATTAATTAATTAATTAATTAATGGAAATGAACATGTTAACACCATAGCTAACACTACAAACTTTTTTGTTCCTTCTTGGGATTTATATGTGGTAGACCAACACAATATATTGCTTATTAGCACAGATTGTAGAAAATGGATTTTTTTTTTTTTTTTTTTTTACAAAACAATCCGAAATCTGTACACTGCATTCATCCCACCTGTATATAGTTAAGTGTAACCAATTGCCTTCACTTAATTAGTGAATCCAGTTTACCTTTCTCAGTATCTTTCTAAACTTACACTCGGTTAAGAAAAGTTATGGATCATAATAGTGAGTAAACGTGCAGACAAACATCCATTTCTAGAAAGTACAAAGGCTGGAGTGGACATGATGAGATCTAGAGTTTTTCTGTAGACAAAACTTTCGCTTTGCCCTGGAGCGTTAGCTTGCCGCTGGTCACATGATCTACCCTGCCGGAAGCCCTCCATGCTTTATTACGTCCCGGCGTTAAGACGAAGCAGCAGATGAAGAGGGAGAAGGCTTTTTCCTTCTCTTTGAACGTCTTTTCCGTCTCTCTGCTTTTCTCATCCTTTCACCGCTCCGTCTTCTCAATCCGTCCTCTGCTCACTCAAGCGTTTGCCCGGCAAGGCCATCAGCATCGATCCAATAAAGCTAGCAGCCCGCACAGCAAGGCTCGCAGAGCTTTCACCCAAATCCAGCGGTTTAAGCACGCTCGTTCACCGGCACGTCACCGCAATCTGATGAAGAGGGGGGAGGAGGGTTGGCGAGGGGAGATAGGGAAGCTTCTCTCTTTTTCTGTTTTTGTTTTAGCTCAAAAATATAATCAATACCCGCCTCACAGGCTGGGTGTAGACACACCAACATGTTCGAACGCGCCCACACAACACACACAATTTCTGAATTTCAATTACCTCCCCTGCCAATCCACCAAACAGAGTAAATGTTTGTTTGCCAGGGTCAGAATTTAATATTCACATGTTGGAATAGACGATGAAAAGCGGGTTGGTGGGTTCAAATCCACGTACGTGATTCTGTGCTTCCTGTTTTGTTTTTGTTTTTCTAGTTAAAGTCTGACGTCGTTTGCCGGTTCAGAAAGTAAAGCGCCCCCTTCAGTGATCTCCTACTGTCAGAAACGTCATTTAACTTAGTGAGCAGGTGCAGAGAGAGGGGGGAAGCTTACAGGTGGCGTGTCATGGTTAAGACATTCGTTTCCTAACTCGGATCTGAGCAGGGTTGTTTTTCCTATACTTTTTAGGAATTTATATGCCACTATAATAGAAGAGGAATTAATTTGAAGACTTTTTGTCCAAATTGATCTGCATCTGTGTCCCGTACGTAAGCTTCTGAGACGTCCACCTCTGAGGTTTCTGCCGCAGTTTAAGTGGAAGTGAAGCGAACGGGGTTTTTTGTGCGGAGCCTCAGCACTTAAAAGTGACATTTAAAAGTGAGTTTGTCGGATAAATACAGGCTTCTCCATGAACAGTTTTGCTACTTTATACTTAGTTGCAGTCCTAAGTGGTTGCAGTGGATGGAATATTCCTCCTTTTAGGACCTCGGTGCACTTTAAATAAAGTGGTGCAATTACGAGAGATGGCTTTTTTAGAAAGTTCTTATGTGCTTTTTGAAGTCTTACGAGTTTTACGAAAAAAATCTGCCGATTTGTTCTCCACGTCTTAAAAGACACAAAATCGTTTTCTGATCGTTTTCAACTCAACATAAGCAGCTACAAGAGTCTGTGACTTTGGATTCGGGGCGCACCGATTGCACTTTAGTGGCTGATCACCGATTTTTATAAAGCCTGATCCGTCAATTCTGATTTTTCCTGGTACCAATTTGTTTTTGTCTGAAAAGCCACTAAATATTGCGACAAAAAGTGCTAAGTTGGCAACTGTGGTTTGACTATTGATAACAGGGATAACAGGGCTGATTTACACACTTTCACGGAGGTATATAAAATAGGCAGATAAAATCGAATTCTCATGTAAGTGTTGGCTGATTGATCCAACCTCCAAAAAAATTAAGAAAATTCGGACTGATTTTTCATTTTGCCGCTACTTTTTATACCTTAAGTCCATCCAAATTTGGGTATTGCCTCCTATTTGCATTGATCCTACTAGGGGTGGGATTTATCATATCGTTTATCATTTATTGTGATACATTTCTTGTCATGATAAGAATTTTGATTCATTGTGTCACATTAATCCCAAATAATAATCTTTAAAAAAAGAAAACTTTCTGTATTGTTAGGATTGTTAGTTTCATTAGTTCACTGTTTGTTCAATGAAATTATTCATACATATCAATAAATTTTATATGATTACTCTGTGTCCGGTCCAGCGTGGTTACACTGCGCTTTTACGGTTTTGTTTTTTTGTGTGTGGTTTCGGGAACTGATGGTCTGACGGGACACCATTCCTTGCTTCACCGCTGTCTATCCGTGCTGCCATGCTCCTCCTGAGCATTAAGCTAAAACTCTGGGAGGGTTGGATCCAGTTACTGTGTGCAATTCAGTGATGCATGTACTTCTTTGTGTGACTGATGTCCTAAAGAAGCATATTACAAGTGGGAATGTTTTTCAAGAGCAGGATTTGTGTTTGTGGGGCTCTGCCATGCATTCACAGCCATACAGTTACCTGAAAAAGAAGTAATCAATAGCATGCCTGCAATTCAGTGGAAAATAATGGGCTAATTAATTATTAGGACTGAATATTAGGACTGTGTGAATATTAATGCTGATTTTTCCTTGCTATTTGTTTGTAATTTAACTTCCTGTCTCCTCTTACTCCACCACCGCCTCGTCTCCCTCACAGCGTCTTATCAAGCCGCTCACCCCGAGCCGTCATTAGGCCGTAACACCGCCTCCTAGCTGCACTTCTTGACATGTTCATTAGATATAAACCAATTCATTTACAACACCGTTCTATTGGATTGTCCTTGCCTCGACATTCATCTCCCGACACGTTGGCGTTTGATGCGTTGCCAGTGCCAATTAACTTTGATAACTCAGCTCAGGCTTAATATACCGCTGCTGAATTGGCCTGGCAAGAGTGCGGCGATAAGCTGTTTTTTTTAGCTGTCCAAATGCCGATAGCTAGATTATCGCTCAACGTGAGGGAGTGGTGGGGAGAACTTTTCCTGCGTGATTTCCCCGGCCAAAAGTTCTTTGAATGTTGTAGTTTGTTTGTCTTGGCAGGGAGGCACAAACATGGAAGCGCATTACGAGTGTCCTTTCAAGCAGTTACATCCTTCACTTTTAGTTTATGCTGCTCTGTTGAGTTTTATAGGGTCTGTTTTCAAACAGGAGGAATTTATCTTTCTTCCCAGCTTGAATTTGTGTTCTGTCCGTCCGTCCTCTTGAAAAATGCGCGTGGCGTAAGCGCCGCTCACACACAGGGGCTTCTGATATACAACCAAGGCAGTAAAGGAAGTAAATGGCAACTCCCTTCTGATGTGTTGTTGTGGTCTCCGTCTGTCTACAGCAGCCCGCCGACTCATCCGTCCCTCTGTCCATCACCGAGCGACAGATCCAGCAAACCGGAGCTGACTCGGCAGCCATGGGTGGGACGAGGGTCTTACTCCTGATGTTGCTGGTTGGATGGGAAAGGTCAGCGGCTCTCAACTGGAACCCAGTCCCACGCAAGACAGTTCGATACCAAGGTGAGTGAGCTTACAGATGTTAAGAACCCCGTTGACTCCAATATTGCTGAGTTATATTAGATTTATTTTGGAATTGGAGGTTTATGTCTTCTCAGGCCTTGAAGGTCTTTCAGAGTTTGACTTTATTCCAGTCAATGGAAAACCTGAATATATGAGGAGGTGCTGATTATCCCAAGGACACTCAGTGACCTCACATATCATTGAAAAGTTTTGTTTTGTCTCATGTTGTGGCATGTAGCTAATGAAAATCTCCTTTTGGAGATACAAAAGGGGATTTTTATATACAAGGGGCGAAAAGCTGAGGATCACTCAAGACTGTTCACAAAATCTTTGTCACTTCCGGGTTTCAGCCTGTATTTTCCCAAAAGGTCAGCCCTCTCTGGACTGGCTGCTAAAGCTGCTTTGAGAATTTGTGAGACCAAAGTCACTAAAGTAGAACTTTACCAGGGTTAAAAAAGGAAATAAAAATAGCTTGGATTCCTTCATCCCTGCTATCATATTAAAAGTTTGCGCTAAAAGAAATCAAATAGCGGGAGCGTACGCTGAGAGTTACTGGGCTGACTTATTGAGTTAGGAGAATCCTCCATCTCGCCACTGGGCTGATCCATGCGTCTGACTCAACACCCATAATCACACAGCGGTGTTCCATTACAGCAAACCAGGAGACTTTCTCCATTATGTCGGAGGTGGATGGTTTCAGGCCTTTGATAAAGAGGCTGGCATCGACCCTCCAAAAGACAATACATCAGTCTAATCCTGCACTCCGCTGCGTTCATGCTCTTTATCTCAGCCCTTCTCTGCAGCCAGATTTCGGCGTTCTTTGCTGAACAATGCCAATTGTTGCAAGCTGTATAAAAAGTCCTCTTTTTTTTTTTTTTTTTAATCCTTCCACAGGAGAAGTGCTGCCTTCTCTCTCTCTCTGTCTCTCTCCTGGGGATTAGGCAAAGGAAATGGAAAGAATATAGGGAAAAGGCTATGCTTTTCTCACCTCTCTGTTGCCCCTATCCCACCTTTTTATTCCTGTATCTATTCCTTCTTTTTCAGCTCTCCCTGCAGTGTCTTTATGCACTTTTTCCTTTGTCTGCAGTGGCTTTTTTTTTATTCCGAATGAACCTGAAATCCTCTCATGGCATTTTCACAGAGAGCTCCGGTTTCACCTGTACTCACAGAGCAGTGGGGTGAATTCAAAACCTTTCTCGTGCCACTACCAGCCACTCATGAAATCCTTTACTTTCTTCTTCTTCTTCTCTTTTTTTTCTTTTTTACTCAGCCGTGTTCCTTTAGCACAAGGATTTATTTGACAGTCCTCTGCAGTGTTGTGGTTGGAGGAGAGAGAGAAAAAAGAAAAAAGGGAATGAGAGAGATTGGGTAAGGGTGCAGGGGGAAAACAATCAACAGGGTGTTGAGAGTTTGTGGTTAAAACTCTCCATCGTAACAAAGTCGGCGTTGGCATACACACAGTGGGCCGGCTCTTTTTAGCCAACGTGGACTTATAAAAACAACTGAGGCCAAGCGGGGGAAACAATGACACACTCGCTCAACGTTGCATATGAAAGGAATCGATGCAAACACGCTACAAAGAAGATAAACAGGCTGCATACATTTTGATACGCCTTAAAGTTGATCACGTGATTGTAGCGATATGACAAACATATTTCAACTGCTGCCAATAGGATATAGGATCCAAATCATCCCGTTGGGGTTACGGGTTCCATGTTTGGGGTCATTGTTCTGCTGGAGACTGAATTCTTGTATGTCGTTCCATCTGCGCTCCAATAAACTCAGTTCAATGCTGGAGCAAATACTCCTCTTAGCGTTTAGTAGCATATAGTAACATATAGCATGTGTTAGCGACCTGTCAGTTTAGATTGTTTAGTTATGCGGTCATGTCCTGACAGGTTTGTTGTTGTGCCACGGACTGCTGCTTTCATATTCAGATAACCGATTTTCCAGTATTCAGTGGGATGTAAGAAACTTGATGTGTTATTTTATAATCTAACTATAAGCTAATTCTTGCCTGAACTTCTCCCATTCTTTATCCTGACCTGTCTGCAATATTCATTCGTCTTGAAGATGGTATTTGTTCACAAACATTCTCTCATAGCCTGGCCGTTGCCTTCCTACGCAATTCCACTTGATTCTCATCTCCCTTCAGTGCTTCGTTTGGGATTTCTCCCATTCACTTGGATTGTCACCAGTAAAATTTCAACTGGGCCAATCAGCAAACAGAAGGAGAAGTTTATGCATGATAACATTGATATTCTTCAAAGTTTTAGAATTGTAGTCTGCCTGTAGTTTTAGCAACACCAGCGGAGGAAGTGAAAGAAGCAGTTCAGTCCGCATTAGCCACATTTCCAAATGTTTAATTAACATTAACAGACATATAGTTTGACCCTGCACTACCCTCTTTGCAGTGGAGAGTGGTTGATTATAGCGCAGGCATTTCTGGTAAGCTGCATAGCGTCAAGGTGGCGCATCACATACGTCACAGGTAAACGTTAGCGATTAGCCTTTAGCAAGCAATGTGTTCAGAAGCAAAGCGTAGTACAAGGGGCTGCTTTTGACCAGGCTAGTTCTCTCCTTGTGATAATTGTGGTTTAACTTTCCTCACTTTTGAGTGCAGCTCCGCTTATTGACAAACTAAAAACCCCTCGTCACGAAACCCTTTTTTATGCTCGATTGCAATTTCGCCTGGTAAAAGATTTCTAACTCTGGCTGGTGTGAGGTGGAAACAAGTGGGATCATCCCTACCCGCCGACTGATTTCTCCAGAGGCTGAGTGCTGGGTTAACTGACTGATATGGATGAGTTCCACCTACAGTGCTGAGGAGGAGTTATGAGGAAGACAAAATAGTGGAGGGGGGGAAAAAAGAAACTGTAGGGGAATGGAGAGCAAGACAAAAAGAAAGAAAAGGAAGCTCGACGGAACGAGTGCTGGAGAATCTCAACTCCAGTCAGACTACAGGGAGAGGAAAGCACACACATGCATTCACGCACACAGTTAGTTGTTCACCCTTTGTTGCATTTTGAGCTGCAGAATCACCATGCAGCGTTCATAGCAACGCACGTCTTTGTTCATAAGAAGTGGAAGACATGCTGCAAGAAGGAAAACAAGTGTGATAGAATATGAGGCTGTGTGTGTGAGAGAGAGAGAGGAAAAGAGAGAGAGAGAGAGAGGGTGTGTGTGTAGCTGTGAATCTGTCCATCTAATCTGCCTTTGTTTATATGTGTGTGTGGACGTGTGTACTGCTTAGGTTGGCAGTCTGAGGGATTTGGGGCTCCTGGCGGTACAGGAGGCGTGCGTGAACAGGGTGGGGTCACGCCGGGGCAGAGATGGTTGAAAAGATAATATTTACTCCCACCCACCACTTTCATTCCTGCCCCCACCCTGCAATTACACAAGGCTTACATGGGCATGCAGAAGAAGAAACACTAACATCCTCTCTTCTATCTGTTCGCCCTTTTTTTCTCCTCAGCTTGTCTTTCCTCTCTTTTTACTTCTATAAAACTCACATGCTAACAGTTTGCTCCCCCCCAGCGCATTTGTCAAGTGAAAATAAATCCCTTTCGGCTTCTAATGAGACGTTTTCTGCGCACACGTTATATACGGCAACTTGTAGAGCTGCTAATGAGGGCTGTAAATTTACATACCCTCGATTCCTTCCTCATGCTCTCCTCACTCTAATCACAGACAAAGGGTATATTTTAAGATTTTTTTCAGTTATATCTCTCTGTCTCTGTGTAGTTTTTGATTCTTCCCTTTTACAAGGATATTTTTGTCACTCTCACACAGCGACATGGTGTCATTTTACGTCTTTAAAAGCAGCCTGGTATAGCTGTAGTAGAGCGAAACATTTTAAAACTATGTTATTACAAAATAATTTCTTGGCAAGCTTCATAAAATTGCAATATGCTCAGCACAATTAGGACTTGTTGTTTCGCTTTGCCTTTAAGCAATCTGTGAGTATTTAAAGCAGCAGGGCTACGTGTCGTAAAGCCCGACAGTGTCACTATTCAGCCACATCACACAAAGAAATAAAAGGCATTCGCGACGCAGTCTAAATTCATAAGCATGATCCAAAACCATGAAACTTCTTTTAATCAACAGTGAGTCTTAAGTTTAGCTATGAAATCCCACATCAAGATGACCAAAGAAATGACATCCGAGCTTCTAAATCCCAGCAGCTAGCCGTTGGAGACATTTATCTCATAATTTTACGCAACATCCAGAAGTTGCTCAAATTAAAACCAACACTAAAAATACTTGACCTCAAACCAATGACTGCATCAGTATGTTTTGGACTTAGATAAACTAAAGTTGAATAGAGATGGTGTTAGCTTACATTAGCTAGCCACAGAGGGTTCATGTTATTACCTCCTGAACTCAAATAAACTGAAGTTGAGTCTCAGTGTTAGCTTATATTAGCTAACCACAGTGGATTCATGCTAATAGATTTGGGTCTGAAATAAACTAAATTGAGTCACAATGCTGTTAGCTTATATTAGCTAACCACAGAGGATTAATGCTAATACCCGTGGTCTGCTCTGCCTTTTGTTTCTCGTATGGAAACGTTTCCATGTTTACTATTGTTTGTTTTCATTTTTTCTCATGTTGTGTATGTGTTGTCAATTATTTTTTTAAATAAGTTTACATCTAAAAATGTTATAGACCCATCTGTCCAGTAGGTTTCTTAGCATGAGCTGTACAGTAAAGAACTTTTACAAGAGGAGCATCGACTGTGAATTCAGACTGAGTTGCTACATTGGCTTCAGCATTCAAACCAGTAAGACACACAGTTCTGGTCAAGAGTTGGGATTTGACATTTCACCAGTTGAACTTCAACAACAAAGTACGGCAGCTAGTAAACAGATGTAAACAGATGTTTGTAAGAGTTAGCTTATATTGCTCTTAAAATCCCAGTAAAATGACGAATTAGTGGTTTTCAGGCAAGTCTACATGTCTGCCTTAGGTTTTAATGGCTTAGGAAGAAACCCAGATTTGAGTATAAAACCCTCCAACACAATTTAAACTGGGATTACACACACATGCACATGCACACACAGGTAGTTATAAATCTCTAAACATTAGCACATTGTGGTACTTTTTCATTTTCCCTGTATTACATCTCTCCCTCGCACCCACTGCGTTGTTATTTTTGCTCTCTTACAACGGCCTGTCTCCACTGATCACAAGAAATATACCTCCATCTTCTCCCACTGATTTCTATAGTCTTTTTTTGACACCTCATTTGAGTTTCTCCTGCTGGGATAACGTTGCACACTCTTAAACACACTCACACGCACTCACACACACACACCCTCCTCCAAGAGTCAGCACAACGACAGCGGCTAGCGAGCCAAAACTAAAGTATGACAAAACTCAACAGCTGTGGTCAACAATGAGAGGAAGAAAAGAAAGAGGAAGAGCAGCAAAACAAGTAGGAGAACTTTGAGAAATTCGGCCCTCTGTTTGTAAAAGATGGCCGCCTTTGATGCAGCAAATGGTTGCTGGGTCTTCTTTTTTTTATTTTTATTATTTTTTAAAAGAAGAGCCAATGCTCTTGAGTTAGAAAAAGGAACGATAGAATCGGTTGTGGAGGTAGAAAAGAAATGCGATTTAGAAAGAGAGCGCAATAAGGGCGGGGCCTCTGACCTCCAGAAACCTTTTTCCCTCTCTTTCAACTGTTATTTTTTATTTTTTTGTCCCTCCAGTTTTCTGCCTCTCTTGCGCTATCTACCAAAACCCTCCAATTACTGTAATGAGTGGTTAAGATCGAGGCGGAGGAGGAGGCTGTGCGTGACTGGGAGAATAGATGTGCGAGAGGCAGACGGGAAATGGAAGGAGGAGATTCATCACTGCTTTTATCTGCTATGATTGTCCCTCACCCCCCACCATCCCTCCCTCCATGCGGATTGGTCAGTGAAGATTAACAGCTGGGACCACGAGTCTTGACCTGCATTGCTCTTTGTTGTCACCCCGACTTTGCGAAAGCGGATGTGTGGGCAAGTGAGGCTTGGCGTGAAAATGCCACAGGGAAGCCACTCTTATCCAAACCACCTTTTAGCGTCGGTTGTCTCACCGTCTAATTAATGCGCCGGGAGGCCGTCTTCAGCTCTGCGGCCCTGTGACTCCAAACAAGCAGCGCAATAAAAAAAAAAAAATGCAGCGCTCTGGGATTCCGTTTGTGCGCGAGGGTTATTTCAGACTAGGAATTACTGCGTACATTCTGGGTTTATCCAATTTATCAGATTAACCGCGATGAATCCATTGTCGAACTAGCCCTCTGCTAATTTAGAAGTTGATTAATCGTTTAAATAAAAATAAATTGACTCCAAAGAAAGAGCAGAGCTGTAATGGAGACAGAAATGTGCAAAAAATCAAAACATTTTACAGTTAAGATAATAAAAAAAAACTTTTGTCTGTAAACATATTCTACCCTGGACTCCACATGTGTTTTTGCTTCACCCGGTTCAAATTCTGTAAAAAATAAAATCTCCTACTAGGCACCTTTTACTGTCTAATTAATTAATAATGCAAAAATTAATCCATGAATTGATAAATGAT
Source organism: Alfaro cultratus (assembly GCA_903066825.1). NCBI lineage: Eukaryota > Metazoa > Chordata > Actinopteri > Cyprinodontiformes > Poeciliidae > Alfaro > Alfaro cultratus. The sequence continues at coordinate 25,814 of CAEFZX010002004.1, read as the reverse complement.
CAAGCATACACTAAAGGAATGTTATGTTATTGGATTTTAGGCAAAAAAAAAAAAAATGTATATACAGTATATATATATATTAATTTTCTTTTATGAAGTGGAAATTATTTGTTTATTTGCAACTTCTGATGTATTTCTAATGTATAAAGAAGGTTTAAGTAGTTACACAAAAAAATCTGCGGGATGTGGCAACGTTTTTATTTGATTAATTGTGTGAATAATCAATTGCTAAAATAATCGTTACTGGCAGGATAGTATTGAGAAAACCGAGTGGGAAGTTAAAGAACTGTGGAGCTTCTTCTAGTCTGCTTCATCTCTGTGTATTGTGTATAAAGGAACGCAGCTGCCACTTTCATATGTCCTCTTGAGGATAATGGCTGAAGCTGGTAAAAAAAAAGTGAGCCAGAGTTGGTTGGGAAAGACTTTATGTTGTGAAGATAACCTCCAGCTGTGCGGATCGGGGTTGGAAGCTTCGTGTTTTGTGGCTGCTTTGCTGTGGTACCAAGTGGTGAACTTTGCAACATAGATGACATAATGAGGAAAGAACATTATCTGGAAATGCTGCAACATATTGAACATTTCAAAACATCAGCCAGGAAGTTGGAGCTTGGACACAATGTGGCTTCAGAATAACAAAGCGGGTCCGGATCTCAGTCCTATAAAAAATGAATTATGGGCAGAGCTGCTAAAAGACTTGATCCGGCTACATCATCTGAAGAAGATGAAGAATTAGAATCCTGACTTTTCTTTTTCAAAATTCCTGATGGCGCATAACAAGTTAAACAAGTAGGATTTTGAGAAAAATCAGAATTAAAAAAAGAAGTTTAAATTCTGAGATGAAAATTTAAATTTCTGTGATTAAAGTGAGATTTTACATTCTCAGTCCTGGGAATGTAAAATTTGAGACTGACTGATTGAGGTTCACGTAATAGCTGGACCAACAACTCCAAACAAAAGTCAGTATCATGATTTTGCATGACAGAATTCTGAGATCAAAGTCAGAATTCTGAGATCAAAGTCAGAATTCTGAGATCAAAGTCAGAATTCTGAGATCAAAGTCAGAATTCTGGGAAAAAACTTCTGAATTTTTTTTGTTTTTAGTGGTTCCAATTTTCTTCCATACTAATCCTAATGGACCAACAACAAAAATGTTTAGTCTGAATTAAATTCAGGTAGTGAAAAATGTATTTTGTGCTTCTATTGGCCCTTACTCAACACTATCTGAACAGGAATGAGGGGAAGACATCCAACGATTGCCCCTGGACCAGGAATCGAACCGGCTACAACTGCATTGACGGCTGCAGCCTCTGCATGTGGTGCGTCAGCTCCACCGCTGAGCCATTTGGCTTTCCAAGATTTTCTACTCACAATATTAAAATATCTGGTTTCGTCTAGCATATAGCAGTCTGCCTCTGTGAGCCTGCACTGCAGCAACCTGGATGGTTTGGCTAAAGCTCAGCTGTCAAAAGGAATCCAGTAAATGAACTCTGCTCCAAATAAACAACACAAAATTTGGCTTTTAAATCTTTTTCCTCTCCATCTGATTATCTTTTGGTTCTTAGCACTGCTCCCACCCTCCGCCATCTAGTTTAACATTACCTTGTATATAAAGTGAGTGTTTGTTAGCATTCATTTGTATGACAGGCAGAGATGCTGCTTTGAAAAAGCTGTGACTTAAAAACAACTTCTTTGTGTGTGTGTGTGTGTGTGTTTGCGTGTGTGTGTGTGTGTGCACTTGGTGCGACTTGCAGTGGCAGTGGAGATGATGCGTTCAGGTGAAGGAAACTCTTTTGTCAAGTTGACAGCTTTCCAATTATGCCATCACAACTATAACGCTGACTGTTCAGTAAAACATGTGGAGGACTGTTGTTCTCAGCCGCTTTCATCTCATGTTTTACACAGCCACTGTGGAACTGGGATGCTAATGTGGATTGGTGTGGAGTTCTCAGAAGGCCGTGACCTTTCGGAGGGTTTAAGCGATGCATCTCCATGATTAATGACTAAATTTGGTTCTGCTATCAGACTAAAGAGGGACAATCTACTGGTTCTGGTGGGGGAAAAAATGGCGATTGTCGGAAGAAAGGACTAAGAAGACCCGTTTGCATGGAAAATGCTGTTTGAGAGGCAGAGGCAGTAGAATTAGTCTGAAACCATGGGAGCAGGGGTCCTGAAATTGCAAAATTTGAGGCTGACTGAGGCTCAGCTTTTAGCTATAAAAATATGGCTCAGTTAAAGTTCAGGCCTAGTCTAGCCATTGCCTTGCAATGCAATTCTGTTAGATTATCATCTCCCTTCAGTGCCTCTTCGGAGAATTCTCCCATTGAGTTCAATTTCTCTGGTTTCTCTGGTTGAATTGCAAACAGGGCCAATCAGTGAACAGGAGGCGTTGTGAACAATGATGTTGATATAAAATTGTAGTCCGCTTACAGAGGGTTGTAGTTCGAAGGAAGTGAACAAAGCGTTTCAGCTTCTAAAATATTAAGCAACTACAGTCGGAGCAAGATAAATGTTTAAGACATTTTATTCTTGTGGCCCTTATCTCTACGGGATTGTTTACAGGTTACGCAATTTCTGGCTAGCTTTGTCGCATTACACATGTCACGACCAAACATTAGCGACTGTGTAAAACCAGATCCAACCGTTTAATGCTTCAACAGAGACCCACGCCTTCAGGAAGGAATCGTTTCTCAATAGCCGAGGTCCCAGACCGTCTGCACGAAGCAAAGCGTAGAGCAAGAAGAAGCTGCTTTTTACCAGGCTAGTTCAGACTGAAGCTAAGTTGAGACTCAAATCTTGAGCTACTTTAAATGTCAGTGTTTTGATGTGCCAGGTGGTTTTCCTATTGGCGCAAAGGAGCTGAACATATTTGTATCTGGAAAAAATGTTTCTTAAAAAAAAGGGAATTTTTTTCTTTCCACTTCAGAAGTATGCACTTCTTTGTGCTGATCTGTCATATACTGTGCAGTCCCAGTGAACTAGATTGCATTTTGTGGTTGAAATGTTGTAATTGCCTCTGATCTGTAATCTTATTTTGAAACATTTTATTTTGACATGGTAAAAACCAGAAGTAGTTTTTTTTGTTGTTGTTTTTTTTGCTCCTGAAGCTTTCTGTGCAGACGTAGAATGCTAAGCTAATCGTGTTTTGTTTTTGTTTTTTTGTCGCATAATGCTTTATATTTTACTAGGGCTGTTTTTATGTTGCTTTTAAGAAACTTAGTTAAATAAAATGGACCTTGAAGGCTCAGGTATATAACTCTGCCATTGGTTAAGAAGCAGGCCAAAGTGGTTAGTAATATGCATATTTTCTTTAAATATATTATCTTCAGTAATATATAAGGCTAATGTACCAGCTTGTGTTTACTTCTTATTTTTTTGTGCACTTTAGTTCACATCAGTTAAAGGTTCTAGTCTTGCATCCAATCGATGGGCCTCATAAATGTAACAAACCGAAATTCACAGCTTATATTTTGTAGTCCAAGATTAAATGCAACACATTACAGAGTAAAGTGCTTAAAGAAATCCCCTGCATTCTTTCTGCAGACAGATGACTAAACTAAACACCAGTTCTCCAGTAGTAAGGGTTCTTAAAAGCCAGTTTTATGTTGTTTTTAAACAGGGAGATGCTGAAAAACGACCCACAGCTGTGCCACAAACACAGTCATGGACGGTGGTCATGAACTGATTTAAGAAGCTCATCCGATTTCCTGGCGATGTGAGCGTTATTCATCAGGCCCCTGTGACCTTTTTCTCTCTCCCCTCCCCTCGAGACGTCTCCGTGTTATTTGGCACCATGACCGTCCTGTTCCGGTGTGTTACGTTCAGTAAGAGGATTTGACACAGTGTTGAACATCAGTTCTCGACTTATACCAGACGAGACTTGTAATTCGCAGGCCGTGAATTTCTGAATCCGTATGTGGGAATAGGGGGGATCGTTGAAGCGAGGGGATTGGCGTTTTCTATCTCATGGCCGGCCTGTTGCGAGAAGATGGAAGTGGACGGGGTAGAAATCGTTTGCGCCGAGTGGTGCGTAGGAGAGGGCAGAGGAGAGGGGGGCGATGTTTTCCATTGTCTGACTGCATCCTTAACCCGAACGTGACTGGGAAGAGAAGAATCCGGAAGACTGCTGTGTGTTCTGAAGGGTTTTTATTTCCATTTGTAGGCTTCTTTTAAAGGGGCTTCTTTGAGCTTTACATCATGTTAACATGTTATTCCCTCATCAGAAACATACCTGGAGCGTTGATTTGGATTCTGTGATGCAACCATTTAATCTCCCATGGCAACCATTCAGCTGTGCAAAACTCCAGAGGATGAAGCTCCAAGCTTTCGAGCTTCTGCCTCTCAGAGTCCTACCCCACGACTCCGCCACTCAGCTCCTTCAGACTAGCCGGCAGCAATTAGGAAACACCTGGTAGAACCGTTCTCAACTGGGATTATAAGCACCACTTCAGGGAAAGTTTTGAAATCAGGGAACAGTGATTTCAAAACTCATTTTATGAGCTACTTCTTAGTGACATGCTGGTAAAAACGTAGTTAAAGGGTTCATAGAGGAGCCATGTTGTGATGACTTCCTGAGTCAGAGGCCCAATTTCAAGGTGTTAAATTACAAAATCAAATTTATTTTAAGTCATGTTTGATATATACAGCATTTTTATAACAACTGAAGGCAACATAGTGACTTGATTGTACTATGAAATGATTGTATGTGGCTGGAAAATACATCATGCCGCCCCTTTAACATCGCCTTGCGATGTTTCATCACTCTGCTACTCGCTCCAGCTGGTTCTTTCAAGCATGCTTCACCACCAGTGGTGGGCTGGAAAAAACCTCACTCGTTGCATCAACCAGCTTCTGGTTTGTTCTTCTTGTTGTGGGTTTTATTCCCAACCCCCAATTCCATCCCCATCCAGCCCAATTTTTGGTTCACTCCGCACGCCACACCCCTCATCCTTTCATCTTCTTCTAGAACCCCCCGCTGCCCCTATAAATTCCAAAAACCGTCTCCTCCATGGGGTCACTTGTTCCCTTGATAGTTTATTCATCTTTTACCACATCCTCTGTTCATCAAGCTTGTTAAATTCAGTTTCTTTATGAGCATGACTGTTCCTTAAGTGCAGCAATACTAACGCAGCGGCAAAGATTACCAGGAGGTGTCAATCCTCTTTAAGATGCACATAAGAGTTTGTTTAAACCAAGCAGAGAAAAGCAGAATCCTGACAATAGGTACTTATGCAAAAAGCCTGAGGTATGTATACCTTTCTCTTTCTTGTTTCTGTCTCTGTGCTCCCATTCTGTCGTACACCTTCCTCTCCAGTGAACTTCTCCAATAGACGAAGATTTGTACATCAACGTGGGAGTGTGTTTGTCTTTGTGCATTCCGATTTTTTGTATTTTATTTTACCCCCCTCCTCAGAGACAGTCTAGATGAGCTACGGGTGAAATGCAACGCTTCGCCCGCACTGCTTCACAACGTCTTCTCTCCCTCCTTCTGTCTGTCTGCCTCGGTTCGTTCAGTGTTCATCTCCGCTTCAAAGCGCGCCCTAAAATAGGCCTTTAATCATAGTTTCGGTGTGCGAGTGGCTCGGTGGTTAGAAGCTATAAGAGGAGGCTGGGTTGTATTTATAGCAGGCAGAGAGAAGGGAGGGCGAGGTCTGGACCGAGAGCCGGCCATGAAGCAACAGGCGGCGTGTGTTGCCTGTCCAGCAGTTTGTTTTTTGTTTGTTTTTTGTTTTTTTCTGGTGAAGACTGGCTTGAATAGATTTGGCTTAGGAGTAAAGAAGTACTCAGTCAAATCTGGAGATATTCTACACAATGCTTAAAGAGGCTTTTTAAAAATAAAGTGAGGTGGCCTTAAACACGTTAATCCCAGGTCTTAAATTTTGTCTTGGCACAAGTATTTAATTGGACACTCTACCTATTTCATTTTCTCGCTGGACTTTTCTGTCAGGCAAGAGGTTCAGCCACATGCAGACATCTTGCTAGCATACCCTCGCTAACTAGCTAATTCTTTTCTTTTTTTTATTTTGTGTCTGTAGTGGATAAGTGCAAATTTATCAACAATTCCTTTTAAGCCTGAAAAACCTATCACAATATAATCATTCTATATCAGTCGCTATCAATAATTGTCAAAATTGATAACTCATGAAGTTTTTTGTTTAAAATCTCTTAAATTCTCCCAAACTGGTGGCGTGACCTTCCCTGTTTTATCCAGTTTTCACTCCATGAAAATTGAATATTCTATCAGATGTATTATTGATTTTGGTCACGCATCTATCGCGATATATTGTTATTGATTTATTGTCCAGCCCTAGCTCCTTTGGAGATGTAGGTTTTATGTCCCATTTATAATGGTCTTAAAAAAGGTCTTTAAAAGTACTAAATTTGAAATCTGCAGAAACCTTGTCTACAGTGCAGTTCTCCTACGGCACCTTTCACAAAAACACATCAAAACAGGACTTTGACACCTGCTGATGTTTGATTTCTGAAAGAATCTGTGTTGATAAGTGAGGTAGTGACATATTCACAACCGTCATAAAGTTTTACTTGTGTTAAAAACACAAAATGTGAAAAGGAAACCACCTTGTAACCTGCCAACAGCAGCGTTAATCCATCTGTCTGTTTGTTCATCCATCCATAGAGTCCAGGCTAAGATCTTTCTTTACCACAACAGGCCAAAGTGACACCAATATTTAAGCTCATCCACTTAAGGCAAAGACTGACCACCAGCTTTTAAACAGCATTGCCGGAATAAAGGTAATGAATGATTGGGGTAGTTTACACACCATGACCGTCAGCTTGTTTTTCTTGAATGAAAAGATTTCTCAACAGTCAGTTTAGTATTTATTGTATGCACAAGAAAAACGTAGGACAGTTAAGTTTTTGTTGATACTTCCTCTTTATATTCCCTTCACATGGAGGGACTGAAAATTTTAGCCTGAACTTGAGAGAGTAAGTACTTAAATAGAGTGCAGTGACTTGATTTTAAGCCAAATAATGTAAATAAAGTTATTATCTGACATAAAACTGTACCTATCTTTTATGTCTATTGTTTTGAAGCTCCATCGAATACTGCATTTGACTTTCAAGCCTTTCCACAGTCACTTTTTATCCTTACTCGATTCCCTTTGGTGTTTGACTTATTTTCATTATTAAAAAGAGAAAAGATCTGCTCTGCGCTTTGAAAGCAAACATTACCGTCCTTGCTTCTGCATTTCATTACTTTCAGAGCAGACTGTTGATCTGCTTGCCTTTAATGACAACACATGGGCAGATTCACTTACATCTCGTCTCATTGTCAAGGTTTGCTCCTTGCTTGCTGCACTTGCCATTTCCTTAATGATGCTGGCTTATTGCTGGATGATGCTGCAGAGGCAGTTTACAGTGTTTGGTCTGTGTGAAATATCTTCATTGCCCTGCTTTCAAGGCTGCGCTGACACTTGTGCATCACAAAGCAGGGTGTTGTGTAGATGTGAAACGTAAATGCGGACTCCTTCCAGGTATAACGCTCTCCTGCCATGCAGATATAGCCAGGAAAAAAAAAATGTTTTGATTTATGTGGCTATAAACAGAACACAGGTCTCTGTAATCACAATCATTCCAAATGAAATTGCTAATAGTTAGCTAAAGGAAGGAAACGGCAAAATATCCCTAAAATAACATGTTTTGAGAAATGATTGCTTTAGAAATTGGGTGTTTTTGTGGTCAAAGTAAAATGAAAAATAAAAAGTCATAATTTTTTTAGCTGATGAAAGGGTGACCTGTTAGCATATCTTAGCTAACAATTTCTCAGCAAGCTATTGAGAGTTTTGGGAATCTCTAACAAGATAAAACACCAAGCCTAAGATTACTGAGTTTTACTAAAACCTGATTACTTAATTATACTGTGTAAATGTTTTGGAATATGTCAGCTAAATCAGCTTAGCTGCATTAGCTAAGATAAAATAAAAAACTTCAACTAGTTTTAGCAGAAACTCCACTAACTCCATGTTAGTGGAGTTAAGAAACTGAACAGACATGAAATTAGCAAGATTTCTTTTTAAGGTTGACAACTGTAGCTAGATAATTTACAACATTTAACTTTTGGTGCAGAAAAATGTTCACACATTCATTTGTTAGTTTTTAACTTTACTCAGATTTTACTCATAAAAAGGCAACAAAATCCAATTGTTGAAGAAATTATCAAGGATTGGTATTCACAGACATTGGTTTTTTTGTTTTTTTTTACTTTATATTGCAGAAGTTGCCTGATCTTTTAGTGTGGCATCCTAATGTTTGATCATTAGTTTTCTGTTGCTCTTTAGAAAAAGTTTGAGGCAAGTCAAACAGATAAAAGCAGCTCAATTACATCTACGCAGAAGAGTAAAAAGCTCTATATTGACTTCCAAACTGGACAGACTCCTTATCTCAGGTGCTGAATCTAAACTTTTGTCATGTTGCATGGTCTTCTCCTGTCGTGTGATGAACTTACTCATTTAAAAAAATCTGAATTCCCAGGATCAGACCCTGCTGTGAGCCGACCATGGAGTAGGGCTGGGCGATGTATCGCGTATACTCGATGTATCCTGATATTTTAAATTTACGATAGTTAAAATGGCTATATCGCAACTATCGAGTATAAATTGTCATTCAAATAATAAACTTTCGCCGTCAAAAACCACTGCGAGTATGGTTTATCTGACACCCTAGGAATGCATCACTAGTTCCTCCCCCCTCCCAACCTGAATTTTTCTACCAATCACGCTGCGCAGAGAAAAAAAACATGGTGAGAGCGAGAGTTTGAGGCGAGCCATGAATGAGACGGTAACTGAAGACGAATCAGATGAACTAGTCTAGGTCCGAAGAGAAACGGCGCTGGATCAATAATTTGGCAGATTTTATATGGAGGATGTCGAACAAAATTAGGTAATTTGCGAAACATGTTATAAAACTATTGCCACAAAAGGTTGTACCACAAATTTATTTCCCCACCTAATGAGACTATTGAGACTATTGAGACTAATTAGACTATTGAGACTATTGAGACTATTGAGACTATTGAGACTAATGAGACTATTGAGACTATTCTTTGACATGTCGTTCGCTGCCGCGGTAGAACTAGTCCGTTAAAGTGAAACCTGGAGTCGTAGGTAGGATTCATTTAGTGCTGTGCAATGGAAAAAATAACTCAAAACTACTCATTCTTTTTTTTCTCGCTCTCTGTCGGCTTTACGATACACGCAGACTTGTTGCCATAGCAACTGACAACAAGGTAACTTTATGTATCAGGATTCAGTACCAAAACCACTCAAACCGTCAGTTCCCGAAACCACACAGTAAAAAAAAACTAAACTTGTAAAAGCGCACACAGAATCAGTGCAGAAAGCTTGTGGGATGTAAATGTGTTGTGTAAAGTTAGCAAAAAGCCTCCATAACTTTATAATCATCATTGTGGAGAGTAAATCACTGAAACATTAGTATGTTGTCTCGCTTTAATCTGTTCCTACATTCAGTACGTTGTTGAATGACCCCCGAGGTCATTGTCAGTCATTTATCATCAAGGGCTATCTTTCTGAGAGTACATGTACATATCTTTGTCTTTTTTTGCCAGGATTTTTTATTTATTTTTCTGCACAGTTCCACGCACACACTTACAGAAAATGTTTGCCAGGAAAAATAAAGCTATTGTACTGCACTTATCTCAGATCATCATCCCGGTTGCCCGTGGTTTTGACCTCAGTCAAGCCTTTCTGACTTTTCTGTGTTTTGCATTCTATTTTTCATTTCGACTGTCTGCGTTTACCCTCTTTGTTCCCTTCATCATCTGCTAGTCTTCTCGAATCATCCCGCCTCTCATCCCCCCCTTGATTTCGTATTATCTCTCTTTTGTTTTTCTCTTCATTTTTCTTCACAGAAAGTTGCTTCCAAGCATCAGAGGCCTGATAATTTATCCCAAATGGCTGGGAGACGGTCACTCACTGTACAAATACTGGCAGCCTAGACCAATTCAATTCAACTCAGTTAAATTCAGTTCACTTCAAATTCAATTAAATTCAATTCAGAAATATTTTCTTAATCCCACAGGGAAATGAAATAAATATGTTAATAACTTCAAGAAGTAAACACTTATGTCTTCAAATGCTGCCCACTAAATGCAGATCAAGGGCAGGTGCTTCGAAGTCGGCCGCACAAATGCTTCTGCTTGACCCCTAATCAGTACGAAGGCCGGTTTCTGTTAAATACGCTCATCGACGTGTTCCCCTGCTCACAAACATCGACGTGCCACACAACTGCGGCGGGTCTTGTAGCTGTTAACCGGATGAAGCCACACTCACACAGATTACAGCGTCACGTAGCCTCAGGCCGGCATGGCGTGGTGGCAGATGGTAAGTGTATCTGCTTCCTAATGACGGAGCTCATCTGATTACTTAAAAATAAAAATACATTTAAAAAATCCACTCTGAGCTTAACCTTCCCTCGGACCTGGTGGCGAGACGTGGAAGCCACCGCGCAGCTTCCCCGGAGAGCAATCGAGGGCTGTGTGCAAGTGTGCGTACGCAAGAACTCTGTATGTTTGGTGTTGCCATACGTGTGCAGATGTGAACTGTTTGGTGTGTTTGCGTGTGTGTGTGTGTGTGTGTGTGTGTGAGCCTCAGCCGTACATCTCTGGAGCTTTTTTTTTTGCGTGGCTGAGTGGAACACGGCAGATGTGCTCAGTTCTCCCCTGAGGATGTTGCTACTCTCTTCACTCGCTCTCATCTCGCTTCCTCATCCGCACATGCCCTCCGATGTTTATACGACTCCGCTCTTCAGATAATAAGATGACTTCGGTACTTATCCTACTCCCCCCTCTCCTTTCCTTCCTTCGGCTTCTCGAGGCCGTCCTCTCCTCTGCCTCGCTCCTTCCTGCTCCTCGGGTACCGCTTAGGTTTTAATTAAACCCAAACTTATCCAGCTTAGGAGGTTTGTTTAGTCTTGGTGCTCCAGATAGATCTTTCTTTCTTCCAAATAATGTCACGGCACATTTCGCTCAATATAAACAGTAGCAGTCAAAAGTCTGGACACACCTACTTATTCAAGCTGTATTGGGTGTTTCCACATTTTTTTTATTGCCAGTGTGCATAAAAGTGTTTGTTTGAGATGCAGGTAGAGATTACTTTGGCACGCAAAAGCAGCTGAACTTTTGGAGAAAACAAAGTAAATCTACACTTCAGTCTAGTACTCAATTACCTTTAGCTCACTAACTTGCTTTGTTCAATGTTTTTGATTGTGCTTCAGTTGCATATCGTCACCTTTGTAAAATGATGGCTATTTTTTTTTCACAAAACAATCACCTCCTCTTTATTGCCAAAAGACAATTTAGGCACACAAAAAAAATCACTTTTGGCCAAAAAAAAAAAGCAAACATAGAAGGTGAAGATATGAAAAGAGTCTAAGAGCTTTTTTTTTTTTTTTTGGTATATATCTAAATATCATTGCGATTAATTACCTAAATTGCAGCACTGCTACTCAGTTTACCAAAGTACAACTCAAATATTGCAGTAATGATCCCACAATACTGTTCCCTGGTTTCAAGGTGCAGTATGCAGCTTTTCCATCCACACTGCTGAAGGGTCAGACACCTCAGCATGCTGGAAGCTTGAAGTGGCGCCAATGTCTGAGCAGGCTGACCTATTTTCTCATAAACTTGTCTGTTCATTATTTTTGGCACTATTTATAGTGCATTAAAAGTTTCTTCTTAGAGGGTTAGGCAAATATAGGGAGAGAAAAAGGAAAATTAAGATTTTAAAATAGCATCAAAAAGTAATTTAGTTTGTCCTGATAGAGTATATTTTGCACAAAAAATAGACATTAAAAAAACTGTTTTAATACATAAAACCTTTGTGGTTTGGCAAGTGTTGAAATGCTTTTAGTAGTTGTTTGTTTAACTGATAGCTTCGAGATCTTATTTGTTTGTTTGTTTTTTTCTGAATTGTAGTGGGCTGCACAGTGGCGCAGTTGGTAGCACTGTTGCCTTGCAGCAAGAAGGTCCTGGGTTCGATTCCCGGCCCGGGGTCTTTCTGTCTTTCTGCACAGAGTTTGCATGTTCTCCCTGTGCATGTGTGGGTTCTTTCCGGGTACTCCGGCTTCCTCCCACAGTCCAAAAACATGACTGTCAGTTTGATTGGTCTCTCCAAATTGTCCCTAGGTGAGAGCGTGTGTGCGTGGTTGTGTGTCCTGTCTGTCTCTGTGTTGCCCTACGACAGACTGGCGACCTGTCCAGGGTGACCCTGCCTCTCGCCCGGAACGTAGCTGGACCAGCACCAGCACCTCCCGACCCCAGTAGGGACAAGGGTGTAAAGAAAATGGATGGATGGATGAGCTGTAGTGTCTCGTGTGGTGACAGAGTGTCACTGCATTTGCTGTCACATTCACAGTCCTGAAAAAGTTTTTATTGCTTTTGATTTAAAAATTGTTTCAAAGGAACAAACAGAACTTGCTTCCAAGAACAAAATATTTATTGAGTGTGAAAAAAAAAAAATCCTTGAAATTTGGTGGCAGCGAGTGTGGAATTGTTACATCATGTTTACATCTTGCTTCCAGTTTTGTTCAATCTCGCTCTCTCTTTTTTCGTTCCCACACAGATATTTTCGCACGCTTAGACAAACACGCTGCCTGTTTGTTCATCCAAAACAGCCTTCTCTGTGCGTTTTCGTCCCAACTAGGCCACCGCGTCACACGAGCACTTAGTTACACAATAAATCACACCAGTTCCTGCCGCTCCCTGCTGCATGGATTTCAGCTGCTATTTTCGGTCGCAAGGCGAAAGCACCGAAATATGCAAAAAAAGAAGAAAAAAATCCCCATTCAGTTTATGGGATACGATTATGTGCGCACATGCTTTCACCATTGTCGTTGATGTTTTGGGTTTTTTTGCATGTACTCTTTTGCACCCAGATAACGTGGGATTTGGAGCGTGGAGGGAAAAACAAGGTGACATTGCACTACAAGCAACAACAGTGCAGAGAATGGAAACTAACCCTTTTTTCCTTTTCTGTCGTCTCTGTTTTGCTGTCTCTTTTGCTACACAACATTAGTTTGTCTGTATGCTAATGAGGGCATCAGAATGGCTTGTTGTGTGTGTGTGCGTGTACTTGTCTAGTGATCTTATTTGAGACCATTTCTGGCATATTAACTAATCTTTTGAGATTATGAGGAACAAAATCCTGTCGTAATGCGGCGGAGCCTAGGGTCAGAGGTCAAGTTTAGAGGTAAGGTTTGAATTAGGTTTTAGTTAAGTTGAGATTAGAAATAGACTAGTAATGGTTATGATTAGGAAAATTATCTGGATTAAGAATAAATGTGGTTACCAAAATGAATGGAAGTCAATACAGAGTCCTAATACCAATAGAAATACAACTTGTGTGTGCGTGTCTGTGTGTTGTATGGATGCTAAAGAGTGAAGCAGTGAGAGCATTTTTTTCATATTTTGACAGAAGAACCTCAGCTTTATTTTTTTTTTTTTGCTTCTGTCATGCAGAAGAGATTATGGAAAGAATATTCTCTGATCATCTCAAACTAGAAAAACCACATAAATTAATTCTATTTCTTCCTCAAAGCAATAACAGGGTTTTACAAGGTGGCCAGAGTCAAATTTATTTTCTAAAGTAACAGCCTGAAAAGAGCAAAACCCCTGTACCGCCCTGTCTTTTAGAACAGCAACCTGCATAGGGATGTGCATGCAAAGACAATGAACAACCTAATCACCGGTGCAGATTTATACCCGTTATTAGTGAGTATTTATAAACACTGGAGTCCTCTGCATTCCGTTCACGTTGTCGCTCGGATCTAATTTTCTTCGTGCAATAATGCCTCCAGGTCCAACAAATCCAAGTGTTGTTGTGTTTAGATGCTCTGTTGAGCCTGGAATAGGCTGCTTTTTTTCCATAGGGGTGTGTGTGTGTGTGTGTGTGTGTGTGTGTGTGTGTGTGTGTGTGTGTGTGTGCGTGTATGGGCAAGGTGGGGGGGGTCTTTTTAAATGCTGCAGTGCTGAGTTTTAACAATCTCTGCTCTGAAAGCTGCATTTAATTTAGGCAAAGCACAATTTATGTTGTTTTCTAGAACAAGTGCAGTCGATTTTCTTAATATGGAAATTACCCGTCTTAATGGAAGCTTTATTGAACAAGTGTATGAATGTGCACCTTTTGGCATGCGGCTCGATAACAAGCCCGCCTTTACAACGCACTAGCACGTTATTGAAGCCGTTGAAAGTTAGTTTGTTCTAAAGTAAAAAGAAAACAAAAAAAAGCGATTCTGCAGATTGTGCACTCCTTTAATGGCGATATCTTCTATATGCATCAATATGTATTGAATTTAAGAGCCGCGGGTTGTGAAGAGCTGTGCTTTCAGATCTATCACCGACAGCTGGACCGCTGCACCCTTCATTAAAGCCAGAGCTGCTCCGGGAGAGCATCTCTTCGTCTTGTTTATTTGCACGGCCTTTCTAAACACATGATCACCTTATCGCGCTTCTGAAATGAAGATCTGGAACTTATCAGACTCGCCCTGCAGACAGACCCAGACTCCCAGTGTAAACACAGAACTTTGGAAACTTCCCATGCAGTGCTTCATCCTGCAGGAATTGTTTCCCGCACGTCCAAAGAGCTTCTGTTGTGCTGCGTTGAAATGTTATCGCGATGATACACAAGTCTCCAACAGGACTTTCAGTTTACAGACTGAGACCGTTATTTACAGATATAAATGTCTTGCAAATGTTCATAACTTTTTTTCTTGCATTTTGACACATTACAACACTGATCCATCTTTTTCACTTGCAATACCAATACAGATATCCAAGGTTTAGTATCGGCCGATACCGATTCAATACAGAAAATCAGCTGAATGGACTTAAAATGTTTCTTTTTTAAACACAGACATAAATGTACTGAATAACTCTGCAGCGTAAGTACAGCAATAGCTTGGCTAGCTTAGTTAAACATAAAAACATTTTTTAATTTGTTCAATCAGTTCAATTTAGAGTAGAACAGCCAATGTAACATAAATAATAAAGAAACTGACAAAAACAACAGGTTGACTAACTTGGTCAAATGTATAAAATAAACAACAATAAACCTTCATCCAAATGGTTCAGAAAGTGCAATTAGGAACTATAAAAAATAATGTAAAATAAATAATAAAGCATGGTGTCACTCAGAGCATCAAGCATAGAGTTGGACTGAATAGATCTGCTGGATTTATTTTTTTCAATATCAGGACCATTCTGGCATTAATATTGGATCGGTACGCTTTAATCAATAACTTCGGCACATTTTGATAGGATTTTATATGACAGAAATATGAATGAAAAGGAAACAGATGCTTTTGTTTTTAGATTTGTTTCAAACAACTACTGTAAATCAGAAAGGTGTGGTATGCATTTGTTTTGGTTCATCACAGATGTGAACATTTCTGGGCATTAAATACTTTTGTACGGCTCTTTAAGGAAATTCCTGGGGGTAAAAAGATTAAAAAGACTCCATGCATTTCTTTCTCTTGTTGCTTGACAGATGGGAAGGTGACTAAACAGCCAGTCGACAGCTGGCTCAGTCAAAGTTTGGTTGTATTTACTCTTCTGCTTGTTGGCTCAGTAAACCTTTCTTTGGAGCTGCTACTCAATGTTGTGGATGGTTTACCACTGATCCCCAAAGGAAAACTGGAACTTGTTATTGTATCTTAACCTCCTTGGTGTCACTATGTAATTTCAGTTGTGGAACTCGGCTTTGACGACAAAACATAAATCTACTACTCACCTTGTGTCGAGTTTTGTTTAATTTTCAAAAGCCCCTTCATCCCCCCAAAGGAAATATCTGCTAACTGTTTTCATTCAGGTTGCCATTGTTGTGGTTCCAGGCTAGTTTTATTAGTCTGTCAACTAACCACAACCAAAGGATTTACGCTGTGGTTAGCTGACATATTAGCTCCTCCATCAGTATGGGGCAAAAGAACAACCAAAAGCAGAAAAGTTAAACGCAAAAGATTAGTAGAGACATCCTTTTATGCTCTGAAAACTGTTTGGTTGCATTATTTATGCTAACCAACTTTGACTTGGTATACTGGGTTAAGACTACAATTTAGAAAATGAGTTAAAGTTACTAGCATCGAACATTAAGGTTACCAAAGTGTTTTAGTAAAATTTACCCAAAATCTGGATTAGTGAAAGTTTGGCAAAAATTATTTTCATTTATTTCGCTATTAAAGATGAAAGAAAGTAGAAAATAATTTGTCAATAGTGTAATAACACTTAGGATAACATTTTGTATTTCAGGTTTAGTGAATCTGATCAAGTCATTCAAAGTGGCGGTCAGTGAACAATGATGTGACTCCTTCTAGTTTCCAACAAACTGTATCCATTTTTGATGTAATTCAAACTGTTCAACTGCTGTTGAGTAAAAAAAAAAGACCTATCAGGTTCTTTTTAGTGCTTATCGTCTCAAATGTTAGAAACAAGTTGCACAACTGATCTGGCTGGAGTTTTTCAGCAGATCCGACATGCGGGACCTGGCACATCCAGGAACCGTTTGGAAGAGGATTTAAAAAATTGTAGAGTGTACATCATTAGTTTTCCTGAGCTATTTAGTAAAAGGCTGAAACATATACAGAATTTGACTGGGGGGGCGGGAAGGGACTGCAAATGTTCCTCTCCTGTTAACTCCCGTCGGGTTAGCTGGATTTAGAGGGAATTCATCATCCGAGGTTTGAACTGACGACGTGTGTTTGTGTCTTCATCCAGATGGGCAAGACAGCATGGCGAGGTTCAGCGTTCAGGGAGTGTTCAACTACAGCATGCTGACTCTGTCCGACCACGAGAGGGTTCTGTACGTCGGCGCCCGGGAAGCTCTGTTCGCCCTGGACCCCAACGACATCAGCAGACAGCTCCGACCACAGGTAACACACACACACAGACACGTAGGCGCAAACAACCCGCCTCAAAAGGCTGATGTGAACGCAATCAAAACGCATACAAGAAAGTATTTCTGTTAAAAATAATTACAGCCTGGCGGTCCGCAAACACAACAATTATAGAAATGTCTTTGTAGCAAGGCAACGAATTAAATGATAAGGCCACATTTCTTGTAACTGGGACTCGTGACGGACAGTTCAGGAACAAAAGCATGATTCACTTGCTGCGGAGATAAACGTTCATTCTAGATTTAATTAGGACATCAATTTTAATAGAATTATAACACAACATTTAAAAGGTTCCCAGATAAGAAAAGTGCAGAGGCATGAAACATCCTCTTCTGTTTCACACTTTTGTTTGCTCCCTGTTAACGCGCAGAGCAACCTTCTTTCAAAGTCTTTTTTTTTTCTTTCGCTTTTTCTCCGTTGCGTTTGAGGACACTGAAGAACACCCACAATGTTGACTGATTGCTACTAGTGGTTGAATCGTCTGTCGGTCTAATTTATTTTGCTAACACTGCAATTCTTGAAAAAGCTCAAATTGAACAAATAACTTCAGAAAGTAGTTGCAGAGAGGGTGAGATATGTAATAACATGAATTCCTCTGCTGGTAGCTAAAGGCCGGAGCCTCCACATTCGTAGCTTTTCAACTTCCATGTCTTTAAAGGAGGAGAAAAAGCAACAGGGAAACTGTCTTGATGCTTTCACAGTGTCGTGGTTTGAGACAATCTGTCAAAAAAAATCACCCGCCTTACAAGGAACAACCAATCAGAGTAAAGAGGTGGGTCTTACTGCTGCCAATCACAAACTCATGCTACTGCAGCTAGCATAGGCTGTTGTGAAAGCTAAGGCTAGTTAGCACGGCCACCGATGACAGCAGAGGTAGGTTGTTTCTCCTACATTAGAACATTTAGCAACAATTACATGAGGATGAATGACAGCGTGAAGTCCCGCCTCCAGGCTCTGATTGGCTGTTTTTGGTCGGTTAGGCATTTCATTTCTTCACACGGCAATGATGACAGGAGGAAGTGGAGGAGATCGAACCATCACAGATTATCTGTTATGAGACAGATAATCTCATAACTGTTGTTACTGTCACCATGTCACAACATGGTGACAATTTTAAATATGTAAAAACTTATTTTTTTTAATAAAAGTTACATATTTCAGGTAGTCATGCAGTTTTAATCCATGTAGTTTTTTTTAACACCTGTTAAAAAATGAGCTCCACAATTAATCAGAAACCTTTCCAACATTTCCCTTGACTCATCTTACACGTTTTCCTTCTCTCTGTGAGGCGTAACACTCTGAAGGTTACTGAGTAAATCCATCGCCTCCCGTATTTTTTCTTCTGTCAGCACAAAAAAAATGGCCAAAAAACCTCTGCAGTGTGACAACAAGGTAGTAAGCATGGCCTCACATCCACCTGCAGGAACCCGTCCCCAGACTTGGCTCATGACTCTCAGTTTAGGGTGCGCTCATTCACTTCACTTCCTCCTTGTTTTATTGTGTGTTTTTGTTTTTCTGCTTGGCGCTCAGGGAAGGGGGGAAAAAAAAACCTGTTTCACTTCATCGAACCCCCTTCGACTCGACCCTCTGCTCACACTCCAGCGCGCAGAACCCCCCTCCGGGACTCGGTCGGGTTTTTGCTTTTGCTCCCTCAATAATTGGGCCGTGTTGCAATCAATGCCGCCGCCGCGATGCAGAGGGGGTGTAGCGAGCGAGCCCTGCAGCAGTTTGGGGGATTTCTATCTGATTTGCTGCTGTAATGAGCAGTTATTAGATGCACACAAAGCACAAAAACCTCCCGCGCGCACGCCGTGACAACAAAGCCACCAGCTCGTTTGAGTCGGGGTTGTGAGTCTTACGGTAATGATAAGGCCACCTGTTGTCAGCCCCCAGCACGCCAGAGAAAGAGAAGGAGCAAAGACGGAGAAATGACCGGGGAAATGGTCCACCCATTCTGTCGCTACGTCCCCCTCCGTCGTTCTCTCACTTGTGCTCCACCTTTATTTTCACTAATTGCTTCTCTTTTATGTCTCTGCTGTCTTGCTTGTTCTCTGTCTTCATTACTTTCATCTTCCCTCCCTGGATGTTCTCCAGGGAGGTTTTTCCTCAGGATTTTTGTAAACAAGCATTTTCTTTTTTCTTTTTTGTTTTGTTTTTTTGTTATTCTTTTGCGCTCGGGTTTGCATCGCGCATACGCCTTCTTCTCTCGTTCACTCATTTTGTTTGTGGCGACCCCGTTTTAATCCTCCACCGCTTTCATTTTCATAATAAATTTGCACCTAAACGCACCGGGCTTCCAAGAAAGCGCCCACGCACTAGAATCTCCGCTCTGTTTTTAACCTAAACAGCTAATGAAATTTCCGTCTAATTCAATTAGATTCAATTCACAGGCCTTTTCCTTTTTTTTCATTATTATTATTATTATTATTATTATTATTATTACTATTATTATTCCAGGAAGTTCAATTCGCAGTCTGAGCCATTTGCAAATCAGATTTCTATTTTTATTCAAATGCTAATGGCCGAAACGCCGCCTGCGCTATTTGTGCTGACGTAGGCGGCGATTTGCAGAGACGCTGAGACCAAGTGGCCGTGTAATAGCTCTGAGGTCATTACCAAAATAAATGTGTGCGCTGCGTTTCATTCTTACTTTACCAACTTTAATGACAGATACGCTGAGGTGTAACTAAACACAGTGAGTTGATGGAAGTACATTAATGCTGCTGCCCCTTTTTACCGCCGTGCGTCAGTGTGAGGTGTGTTTATTTTGGAGTATCAACAATGAGAGCTCCTTCTATGTGATGTTTCCTACTGCATGCCGTTATATTTAGCATTAGCTGTGAATGTGCGTGGATAATATGGTGAGATTTTATTTTTAATGAAGTAATTTTAAGAAAAAAAACCCCATGGAAACAGAATTAGAGGTAAAAATAAATGCTTGGAGCTGGTCCTTCATTAAAATCCTAATCAAATTAGTTCAAAGCTCAGGTCTTGGACGTGATATTTCGCCACTAATTATTCATTTAGTTTTCGCTCCCGATAATTGGAACTTCGTCGGCTTTCACAGAAATTCTCTGGAAATTAAATTAGATTTAAGGAGCGTGGGAGGACGAGGTAAACTCTCTTTCTTGCAAAATTGGCCTTTAAACGCTGACCACATTTTTTTCCCAAGTTTACTCCCACACATTTCTTTTTAATCTCTTTTGTATTTTCTTTCTTCTGAACAAATGAATGCGTAATTGTGAATTAGGCAGAAAAAATACACATCGTCCTTTGAAGTCTGACACATTTTTAAAAAGTTTTTGTCCGCTTAATTTATTCAGATGATGCAAACATTCAGACTATTGGTTTGAGACAATAGATTCCCCCCTGTGTGCAACGTAGGCTGTTTACACATCTGGTAGTCCGGTAGATTTCGTTCGATTGGGCACCAAAATTTCAACATTTATGACAGTTTCAGGTAGTACGGCTCGTTTTCTGGTAAAAGAATCTGTTGTCAGGACAACTATTATTTGTCCACTTCATCGGCTTATATTAAAGGTTGGTGATTAAAAAGTGATTATTCAAAGACAGCCATACGAACTCCCTTGTTTAGCTACAAGCCGTTTAGGGGACACGCAAGAAGATCCACATCGTGGTGGCAGCATCATGAAGTAACAGCTGAGCGGAGCTAAAAGGAGGATTACACATGCAGGACAGTTCAGGAACAATAAGAGTTAAAGGCTGGGAAATACTTGGGGTCAAAGTTCAGCTTCTAGCAGAACATCTCTATACATTCTGCCTGGGCTACAATGAACTTGTTTAACCAAAAGCGTTTTCATATTTTACTGCATGGCAGTCAAAGTTCAAACCTAAATCCAATTGAAAATCTGTTGAGTTGAATGTGTCTCAAAGCTCCAAAAGACCATCGCATAAAATCTCACTAAGCCCTGTTGGAGGTTTGCAGCTGCATAACATAACAAAACGTGAAACATTTAATGGGCATGAATTCGTTCGCAAGGCCTCACTTTACCTACACGCATTTAAAATGGAGTAATAAAAATGAGAATTTACATTGTAGATTAAACCACCAGTCATTATGCCAAACAGCCCGCTTTATGTTTTATTTTTACTTCAGACCATTAAGAGCCACAGTTGCTATAGCACGTAATGACCATCCTATATATTATAGGCGTGGTTTATCTACCAGCACATTTGCTTTTTGTAAAAAGCCCACCGTTTGATTGGAGTTGGTTTGCATCCAGTGGAGGCTTTTGCTCTCACGCCTTCATAGCCATTGTAATTAGAACTAATGGTGTGTGAAACGTCTAAGGAAACACAGTGGATTCCTCTGACCTTTGTTCATGGAGCAGAGTTCAGCCAGATGTTGTTGAGGAGAATGTGTTTTTAAGGTCTCCGCATGTTCTGGTGGCACTTTGCGCCGCGATATTCTCTCCACACTGTGTCTTTGATCCTTTCGGGGAGCTGTGGTGTTTAATCATCAGATATATCCCTCCAGTAAAGCTCTCGCAGGGTCCAACTCACTCCTGGCAGTGGGTTTAATGGAGCCAGAGAAAGAAACAACACAACCATGGAATGAGTCTGAGTTGCTTCAGTGACATTTCTCTGTATTTTAACCCTCCACCACCTACAGCTCAGTCTGTGGATTATTTTAACTGACCTCAGTGCATTGTGGATTAGCAAGACGAGGCTATCTACAAATACAGCCATGTTAAAAATAATAAAATTTTAAAAAAAGATAAGGATAAATCTGAAATAGGACTTTTAATGTTACTTTTAAGCACTGTAAAAGTAATGTTACAGAAAACAGCCATTTTCTGGTGGAATTTAACACACAATCATACCAAATCAGTAAAACTTAAAAACAATGTGGCTACTCAACATATCCAAGTAGATTTAGTCTGGTGAGGTCCGGAGTGTTGAAGTGGGCGTGAACGCACCGGTGAGATCCAAGGAAGTGTCTGAAGTGTTCAGAAATATGTTGGAGGGATTAAAGAGGACTCAAAAGATCAGCCACTTTCCTGTACAGAAAGTACCTTACAACTGGAGGACGTCTGGTCTGGCAGAGTGCAAGATGCTGAGAGGAGTCTCCAAAAAAAAAGGTTAGAAACATAGAAAAAGACCAGTCTGATCAGCTTCTGGAAGTCTCAGGGTTTGGGGATGCTTTGCATCGACTGGACCTGACCAGCTCACCATCATGGATTCATGAAATCAACCGTGTTTCTGGAGTTGAGTCAAAGCTCAGATCTTGATCTAATTAACATGCTGTGGAGTGACTTGAAACAAGCCATGCATGAAAAAAACCCTTTAAACATTCAACAGCTAAAAATGAGAATTGTCAGAGAGCAGTAGATGGCTGCAAGAAGCAAGTCGTGATTTATTTGATTATTTATTTGTGCGAAGGAGAAGCCCAACAGATTTACTTCCACAAGTGGATGAGAAAAGAGAGAAGAGAATATGAGGAACAAAGTCTGCTTCTACACCTGCAGAAAGAGAGAAAGAAAACTACAAAAATCACTGTAAAAAGCATTGTACTTATTAGTACAAGATGCATTTAGTGGCAGCTGCATCGCAAAATAAAAACTGCAAAACTCTATTAGCATTAATAGTGTATGGTGTCCCAACTGTTTCCTTATAAAACATCTTTTCAAAATGTTTTTTGATGAGTAAAACTTCCCTCTTTTTGTTGTTAAATGAAATTAACTTGCTTTCTTTTCCAGAGATAAATAAAAATAAGATCAGACATTAATGTGTGAACATTTTTTCATAAAGAACTCAATATTTTGCCGTGTGCTATTTTCTCTCTTTTTTTTTCTGACGATCTATAAATATAGTTATTTCATCAAAAAATGTGTCAAACACTTTACATTTTTCACCAAGTGAAATATATCTGAAGCATATTTGTTGGAGAAGAGTCTTAACACGAGTCCGGGTTAGTTGCTATAGTTACTGCAACTGGTGGGCAATCGTGTGGAGAATTGGCAGAGCGATAAGATGTCTCTTTTTACTGTGTCGTGTTTCAAAGTGCATCTCATAAGAGACTAGGGAAGGGTTTTATTTTTCAGGCATTATATATTGCTACACAACCTCGCATATAGATGTGGAAGGTCGACAACTGCTGCTAATGGCTAGTCACATTTGCCTCTGTTTTTTCCCCCCCGCCCCAGATCGACTGGCCGGCTCCGCAGGATAAGAAGAGGGAATGCGTCTCCAAGGGGAAGAACAACCAGGTAAAGTGGATGCTAACTCACACAGCCCCACAAACCCCTCAGACGGCTTCATCCGCCGGTTCGACAGCACGGCACTCGTTTTGAAAAATAATAGCTTATACTGTAAGTGCAACATTTCTCAGTTCACTTAATTACATTTTGTTAAGACTGCGAGGAGTCTCCAGATTGGAAACTTTCCAGTCATTCCATTAGCGAAGTCAGAGAAGTCTATCATTCGGACAGGGTCAGGCTCAGCAACTTTTTAAAGCGCTTGGATTCAGCGTCTTTTGTCTTCAGCTGCAAAAAAAAAAGAAAGCAGATTGCAGCTCTGCTCGCAGAAAGGATAGAAAGCAATTGAGGATGGGGTTTAGTAATACTGCAGTCCAAACACAACAGGACATGCCTGCAGTCAGAATACGCACTGTGATTGGTCGGGTCCAGTCTGCACAACTACCACTGAATTAAATTGGGGTAAGTTAAAGGAATAGTTTATACTTTTTTGATTGAGGGGTTTTTCAGAGGTTATAAAAGGTTAACATAGCTCTCGTCTATTCTCAAAAATACCATAGTGATTTATGTCTGTTCAATGAACCCTTAACCCTGTTGGTATGTTTACGTTGGGTGGTCATTTGTTTAGAAGCTGTTAATTGAGTTGTAAGACGGTTCATTGCTAACAGTCTACTGAGTGAAACAACTCCAACATGTAAAGCATTTCTGGTCAGAGGAACTTTGTGATTTAAAGGAAAAGCAGTTCAAAAAGGAGTAAAAAATATAAGTGGTTTTCATTTTATTTTCTACTCTACCCTACTTTTCATTTAAATAGTAATCTCAAGTAGAAATGGTTTACATTTTCCCTCCCCAGTGCGTGTTTAACGCAGGAAGATCATTAGGGTCGCACCATCTTCCAGCTCTATTTCCTGTGTAAAATATCAGGATTTTCTGTAAATAGCCGCTCCATGCAAACGTGACAACGGCTTTACAATTCATAAAACAGCGTTTCAATAAAACACTGTAACATTTCTGACGTTGTTGTTGATTTAAGATGAGGTTGTTTAGTCTATTTTGGTGTTGACCCGTTGCAGACTAGCCATTAGCATCAGATTCCAGACCTAACTAAATGAAGGAGCTAAGATGGTTTCCTACTAGGTTTAAGATTCAAAATGCTTTAAGAATTTATTTCCAGAACTAATTCTTTATTTAACTATATAAAGTCTAGTTCCAAGTCTTCTTAGGACATATATCTTTCTAAATCCTTTCTCTTGGATTCAGATTCTCATCATCAGCTGAACACATTAGCAGACAGACAGTGAGTTTTCCAGGGTCTGCACTTAAGCCTCACCGGAGCCTCCATTTACTGAGGCTGCATGCTGTCCATGAACAAAACATCCTTCCTTAATATTTTATAGTAAGTCATATACTGGATGCACAACAGCAACTTTTGATGTGGCTTTCGGTTGAAAGGGGAAACAGTTCATCGGAGAGCAGCGGAAGCAGCAGTGCTTTGAAAATGGCTCCAAGTCGAGTTAAAAAGTCCATGTGAAATAAAATTAGGTGGAGCTTAAAAGTATTCACACCCTTCGAACTTTTCCACATTTTGTCTCGTTTCAATGTAGATCAGCAAAAATTCAGCATACACTTGTGAAGTGGAGGGAAAATGATACAAGATTTCGCATTTGAAAAATGTGCTCTATTGTTCCAAAATGAAATTGAAGCAACACAAATAAATCTGCAAGGAAAATGCAAACTTTGTTTAAAATAATAATAAAAAAACCAAACAGTCTGGCTGTTATTCCAATTATTGTTTTGGCTTACAGATTTGCTAGGTTTTTCTGTATGAAGCAGGATTGTCTGGCCTGCTGTAGCAGAGAAAAATATCAACAAGATGCAGTGAATTATTTATTCATTCCGCTGGTATGCATCGTTTCTGAGCATCTGTTTTTCTTTTCCATCCAAAGAGCTTCATTCTTCATTCCTCGCCATGCAGACATTAAAGGGCAATCCCCATAAAGCGCTGCATAAATTATTCTGTTAATTATTCCCTGAAACTGTAGGTGACTTTTGTCATCATTTTAGATTATTCAGATAATTTGTCACAGCATTGTATGTTAAGTGATGCAGTCAAAGGGACGCTGAACGCTCGTACTGCTTCCTTCTTTTATTCTTAGTAGAAGAATGAAAAGGAGCTTGTTTGTATTTCTAGTGACTGTAGAGCTCTCATTGCAGACTTTCCTTAAAGACTTTTCTTAGCTGCACCATGGTGGCAGGTTGTCTGTCCGTCTTTAAAAAGTCTTAATATTCCTTCAATTCATTAAAGAAAATGTAAGTTGTTCTGAAATATGTTAATCACAGTTTTGTCATGGCGAGACTTTACTTTATAAAGGTGGCTAAATCTACTGGTAACAAACTGGTAATGCTTGCTTGCTAGCTAGCTAGCTAGCAAGATATTTAGCTTGTAAGCAAGCTAGTTAACTAGAAGGCTGATTACCGTATTTTCCGGACTATAAGTCGCAGTTTTTTTCATAGTTTGGCCGGGGGTGCGACTTGTACTCCGGAGCGACTTATGTGTGGAAATTTACACATTATTATATCATATCACATGTTATTTTCGCACTAAACCGCAAGAGGGCGCTCTAGGCCTGTGTTATTCTACCTTCGCAGAGGTAGAAGAAGTTAGCCGAGCTGTTT
>CAEFZX010002002.1:0-24278 GCA_903066825.1 Alfaro cultratus | reverse complement strand
TATATATATGAGAAATTAAAAAATTTGCTATTTGCAATTTACCAAACTTGCGTATTAATTTAACCACACTCATTTAATAAATTTCAGTTTTTTAACCTGGATTTTAATAAGAAAATGTTTCTAAATATACAGAAAAATCATAATCATCTCTACTGGACATTGGTATGATATTGAAAGAAAGAAAAAATCACGTGTGGATAGAAACATTTTATCTGCAGATATATTTCATTCAATCAGAGTCTCTAATTTTAATTGTTAAACACACTAGACCTTTATAGGGACTTAGAAAAAATAATTTATCATATGCATCTTTCTTCACATGTAAAACTGAAACTTTCCATAAATAACTTGCTGTGTTAATAAAGTGTCTGAAAATCATGTACGTTCAACTATATGTGCTAAATATTGTGCCATACATGCTCTCATTTGTAATGTTACAAATATCAAAACTGTTCTTTTGAGTAATGACTCCTCTTCTCTTAAGCTAAATAGTTTTCTTCTTGTCACTAATTTAACTCTTTAACATCTTCCTGTATAAATTGTTGTTCCATTAAAACTGCTTTGTTATTGCCAACCATCTATGTAAAAGACCCGCAAAACTGGACATTCACCAATCATATCTCATTAACTTTTACTTACTGCAACTTTTAAATGTTATTTATTACCTTCTCACTAATATCTGCTTTCTTGTTCAGCTTATTATGAAATACATGCAGTATTTTAGGAAGCACAAGCTTAATTTCACTGCACTCTATATATAATAATAATAATAATAATAATAATAATAATAATAATAATAATAATAATAATAATAATAAAGAATTCAGTTCTACTCCTGTTACATTAGAATATCTTGATAAAATATCCGTTTATATCCTAACATACATAAATGCATTTTAAAAGGCATGTTTCTTTACATCTGCTCACCAGTACAGGAGCCTTCTAACAGTGTAAAGCAATTTATTTCTTCCTATCAAAGATGTGCATTAATGTTTGTATTTGAATAGTTTAGAAAAGTATTCAGAAGCATATTACACAAACATATGATGTTTAAGTTAAAACTGATAAATAGGAAATGATTAGGACTTTAAATACGTTGAACATTTATTAGTGATTTCATACATTTTGGCACCATTTTTGTTTAATAAACGACAGCATGCAGAAAGTATGTGTTCTTGTATAGATTACATTTATTTTGAAGTGGGTGATATGATAATACATTTTGAATAATGTTAAGAAGGGACAATTCATCAGGTTTGTCCATTAGGTACATCTTTTTACATTCAGCTCTATATACTAGATTTTATATAGAAAAACTTCACTTTAACTGAGTAATACATTCCTCTATGTTTTTTATTCTTAGGGTGTTCAAGACAGAGTGTACTTCAATGTTTTTTATATGCGAGTTGTACTTGAGACAAACTGATTAAACTTTATTTAGAATGGTCCTTTGGGATTTTTTTTTATGTGTTTCTTAAGAGTAATGGGAATTTTACTGTAAAAAACATAGTAATTAGATATTTTTGGCATTTCAGCAACTGATAAATGTCATTCTTTCAGAACCAGGTAAAGATCATATTATTTACAAGCTTAATAAAGTCAACTAAGATATAATTTCTTCAAAGAAAAACTGAACCCATGAATCACCATTAAAATCGAGTCTCTCTGCTGAAATAAAGCGTTGTTTTATCGTCATCGCTCTGACTCATTGTCGTTTCCTCTCCACTGTACGGTCCAGTGAGAAGGGAGCACTAATGCTGCCTCTCAGGGGTTAAGATGCTAGCAGTCATGTGCCTGTTGGCTGCAACAAAAGCCTCCCTATATAGGGTGCATACAGCTAGAGCGAGCCCCTTTGTGTGCGGCGTTTCACACGTCGCAGCCTGGGAGCTGCCAGGTCTGGATCTCTGGATCTGTGGGGCCTGGCTGCAAGCCTAGCTAGCAGCTTGAAGCACCTGACGCTGGGCTTTGGCTTTGCCTTTCTTCTGCCCCAGACCCTGGAGGCAAGGGAAGTAGGACAGGAGGGGTTTGTTGAAAAGATAATGGAAGCGAGGTCCAAATGGTGGGTCGCATGGAGCAACACAAACAGGCAAAACAAGATACGGCAGAGAGCAGAGAGGTGCAGCCGGGCAGGCTGGGATCAGCAGGACAGAAGGGTTTGTAAGAGGGACTCAATCACTGACACGATGTAGGTCAGGGCTCTGGGAAACGGCGTCCAACACTTGTTAAAACAGGCAGCCTGGAAGCCATGTGATTAACAAATATGGCATTTTCTCCCCTGCTATTAACGGTGTACGTCCACGACTGCTGCGATATTTACATGGTGAGAGTCAAGTCACTGAAGGTGGCTCCTTGTGCTGAATATGCAATTGTGCACAATGTTTAAACAGGTTATCACCTGGGGCAGACTCATTAAAAATCCATTAAGTTCATATTTAAAGCAGAGAAGAGCTCCTTCCTTATTGGTTCCTCTGTTTTAAGCAATAAACATACTTGAAGTACACTTTATAGTTTGAAATTCCTAAATCAAATTTGCTTGTACAAAAAACAAAAAAGCTATTATTGTGACATTTTGGGCAAATCTAAATCCTGGTCCCTGTTTCGAAAATATACAACTCTTCCCCCCACCCCCACCTGTTGCTGTATACTGCTGATCAGATCCCTAAAAGGGAAAAAAATCCCTTTGCTCTTTAACAAGACAAACAAATATGACTCCTTGGAAATATTTTATTTATGGAGTACAGAGGAGCAGCATCAGCTCTCCCCCACCTGTTGCTGCACCCTGCCAGACAGCTAGCTGAATGTAGCCTGCTTCACTTTACCCTTGCTTACAAGATCTACACTTAGGCCATTTGGAAATATTTTTGATTATAGAAAACATGGTCAGCCATGTTGAGGAAACTTGAGGCACATCACTCATCTCTCTGTAAAAGGTTAAACTATTTTGAATCTACATTCTGCCCGGCAACCAGCAGCAGAATGGCTACCTGGGGCGACCAGTCAACCAGTTCATAGCCAAACTGGTTAGCTGGTTTTTCCATAAGAAACAGGACAGCAAAAGGTTCGCAATAAACATGCTTACTTGAAAACTACGATTAAATGTAGCGGGCGCTTATTATTTTCTGCTTTAAGTTTGTATGTTAGAATCAATTTGCTAAAATATTATAACAATAATAATCGATTGTTGCTGCTTTTCTGTTATGAAAAAAGTAATTAGATCATGCAACAGAGATGTTTAATGTGTAAACACCGTGACACAGAGGAAATGTGGTATTTTTAAATCAAGGTCATCACAGAGAATTGGCACATTCTTAGAAAGCACCTGTGTACCAAGAAGAAACCCAGCTCTGTTTTTGAAATTTATAACTTAACTAAGGTTTACGTCACCAATTACAATTATCAGAAATAATTATCATCCATTTTTTGAAGTAATTATTCCTGAGTGGCCTTCTTGCTTGGCAGATTTACAACAGTAAAAATAAAAGCTGGTGAATGTTTCTCCTTACAAACAGGTGGATTCTTAGCAAAAGCGTCCAAGAGAAGTAATAAACTTTCAAACAATGAGTGATTCTGGCTGAATAGCTCCCACATATGCTCACCTATTGTTCCGCAACAAGATGTAGGTTTTATTGAGAGAGCAGGGAATAGGAAATGAAACCCTGCATGCCTGATAACCTTCTACAGTCGGTGTGTGAAAGCGAGGTTAGCAGACAAAACAAACCCCCTCTGCTGCTCAGACAAGCTGCTGCCATAAGTTGCATGTTAATTAAACTTTTCAGAGCAGCTCAGAGTGTAAAAGCTTCTGTTTTCTGACCATACACCCCGCTGTCGCTAATCACACACACACACACACTTGTGCAAGAGATGTATACATGCCACATGCTTGGGTTACATATTATCGGGACGAGCTGGCTGGGCGTCTGACAACCGCGGCGAGGGAGGAGGAAAACAGTTACCCTAGCGTGTTAGTTTTCTGCCAGAGAGTCCCTATTGACCTGTTAAACCTTTGTGACTGGAACAAATGCAAATGGCGATGACTTGTTCACACAAAATACTAAAGAGCCATTCAGATGAGGCCCAGGGCCACAATGCGGCAGTGGCCGAGCGCTCCGTGGAGGCTGGGCCGGCCCCCAGTCTGAGACACAGAGGCAGAGATTCTTTCTGCCATCGCTGCAGCTCATTGTGGTCGTCTGGTGAAGGGCGATCATGCACTCTGATTGCTCCTCCATACACACACACACACACACACACACACACGCACGTTTACGTCTCTCCTGTAATACAAATAAAATCGTAAACACAACCACACTTCCTTGGACTTTACCCCATAATTATGTCGGATGTGATAATCTGATAGCGTAGTTGTTGACCTGAGCTGCTCTGGTTTTATGAATGACACCAGCTTTCGCAGGGACTCTGACTCAGGGCTTCCTACTGGCTAATGTCAACCATTATCACTGTCAAGTGAATATACAGTAGACATAATAGAAAAACGATAAAATATGACCTGCTTATATCTATTAAAAATTAAATAACACCTTCAGGTAAAGAACTAATGAGAAAATTTAAGTATATCTTCATATTTTGCCTCATGCTGACAATTCAAGTAGGCAGTTGCATATATTTTTTTAAAGCCAGAGTAGGAAAATAAAAATAGTCTAATGTGTATGTAACGTTATCCTTTGAATGCTTTCATCAGTTTCTAACATGTCTATAAATGTCTTCGTGTTCACCATTAAACAAGAAAAAAACAGAAAACAGTGCATGCTTCAATTAAATGAAAAGATCTAAATAACTTCCATGAGTATGATATAACCATTTTAAATCCTCCGCAATGTATTTGGTAAATGGGTTATTAAAACTTTGAGATGCTTCATTGCAGATGCAAGTGGAAGGAAGTGAAAGTAAAGCGAGAATAACTTCACTGCCAAAGAGCAACAAGTGTGAAATGTGGCTGCATGAGCTCCACTAGTTCACTTTTAGAGCAGGGACAAAGGTTGACCCATTTAAACTTACTGAAACTGATTTTTAATAAAAACTCTTTACAAAAAAAACACACAAAAAAACGGCACTTTGTTGCCTACAGTCGGCTTTGTGATCATAAACTGCTCCGGTTTTTGACAGTAAAACGCAGTGAGTTCTGGTTCTATAAGACCTAAATCTAATCAGCTGAGTTACTTTTCATGCATCAACAAATAAAGTACAAGAATAAACAAAATAATATGAAAACGTTTTAAAAAAAAACATTACTGTATGGTTTAAGTATAAAAATACAACAGCTCAAAAGAAAAGTAACACAAATTTATCTGGATTAATTAAGCTTTTCTGCAATGTTCCTAAAAATGTACCTGTTGGTTATCCATGACTATTTTTGACAAAACAGCAGAAAATGTTTCATGTTAAAGTATAGAAACAAAGTAATCATGACACTAAATTTCTGTCTTCTTATAAAACAGTGTGACACAGATTGCAGCCTGTTTGGTTGTTTTCTTCTTCGATCTCTCCCCTCCAAATGACAGATTAGCAGAGGATGACTCTCGTCTGCACATCTGGACAACACCTGATCTGAAGGAGGCTGCCCACCGGACCTCCACTGAGCCACATTTAACAAATGAGGGGTTTTATTGCAAAGAGAGGAAGGAGTGGGAGGTATAGACCAACCACTGTCCCATCGGTGGATTAATCTTTCCAATCAAAAAGTGAGCAGAGGGATTTTCTGACTCATTCATTGAATGGTGTTTGTTTAACAGGGAGCACGTTTTAAGTTAAATTCACCTGAGCTGTTAAATTCACAAAAAAAATAAATAAATAAATAAACTTCACTAGAAGTAATGGAAGAGATACTGAGTGTGAAAATACTAGACTCATATGCGTTGCATTTCGAGAGATGCCTGCAGAGGTCACACATGAGCTGAAAGCCAGCAGGCAGAGAAGAGAAGAGAGAGAAGCGGCGCAGACCCAGGAGCTACAGTAACACAAAATAAAAATGCTCTTTTCCTTTATGTGACTGGAAAACACCCTGAGGTTGGGGATAAATAGTGGAAGAGATTTGTACAGCGTTAGGAAAAGATAACTTTGTGGCAATGAAAATGAGAGCTGTGGCCCTGCAGCATGGAAGGCTGGAATTATCTGCATGCAAAAAAAAACAAAACTAAAAAGAGCTTAATTCACTCCATCTTTATTGTCTTTAGGATAGGAACCACAGAAGCCACTTTTATGAATGAAAACGAGATCTAATCCCACAACCCTGTATGACTACACAGTTATCTTCAAATTGGGCTGCTTGAAATGTGCCCACTTATGAAAAACAAGACATGGCATAGTGTTGAAGTCCTTTCCATAACATACAAGGGTCAAAACTTTACTATTTTTCTTAAACATTTTGAACAATGCAATAGGTGGAACGAGCTTATGGCTTCGGCATGAAGTGCAACCAGCAGCCTCCGCACTAAAGAGAAAATAACTTGGACCCGAGCCACCGCATGTGGCTGTGTAAAAGTCAAAAGAAATATTTTGAAACACAACAAACATGAGAAACCATATTAAATACTCGCACCCAGACGTGGAAGAGAAACAGCTGTCAAAGTTTAAGACAGCGTCGCGGCCTTCTGATTTGTAATCAAATCAAATCCAATTGTGAAGTGCTTAAAGATTCCCACTCTGACCGGCCACCGTTCTCGTTACGTCGAGTTGAATTTAAAGCGACAGCTGGCAAGCTGGGAGCGGCTTGTGGTATGGCGGAGCGACTAGTTAACCAGGTGACACCAGCTTCCCCTGCGTAGTTTTGATTGATTATCAAACATTATTGCAATGTTTTGTAGTAGTAGGAACAACAGCTACTTAGTTTTTAAACACAAGCAGTTAAATCTGGTTTTACACTTTGTTCAAAATGTTAGAGCAAAACCTTTTGACGCGATCAAACTGTGGTGCTTTATCTCCAGTTTATCATAAAGTAGGAATGTCACTGAGACTTGCAGTATGCTCAGCAGGGAAAGGGGGGCTAGAGACCTGTTTTTTCCTGGTCTTGGTTTGTTACGCCTCAGTCTTGGGTTTGGTCTCGGCTTGTTGGGCCTCGAGAAATTGGGTCAAGGGCGGTTCGAGACTCCAGTTTGTTGTGCGTCTTTACCAGCAGATGAACAACAAACTGAACGAGAATTAAAAGCGACACGAGTGATCAGAGCGCAGCTGCAACCCACCATCTCAGAACGAATTCAATATTATTGCTGATGACCGGGAAATTGTGTTGCATGTGAATTTTTATGACACCAGACGACATTTGGTCCGTGGATTTAAATAAAAGCGTCTGTGTGATCACATGCATTCTAGCTTTTGCTGCAATCTGACTGCGGAAAATTACTACATTTGCTTTTCAAAAACAGAAAGAATTTGAAGAAGAAGGGGAGAAAAAATACAGAGAAACTTGTAAATTTTGCCCACTGCCAGGATTAACCATATGCAATGTGGACATCAGCGGACACAAGGAAAACTACATAGCAATAACAAAAAATATGCACAACTCTCAGTTTCAACACTAAGCAGCTAAATAGAAAAAAATTTAACTAGACACTGAATCTGCATATTAGAGCTGCAGAAAAGATGTATTCTATAGAATCACATTTTGAGTTGATTCAAAATGCACAAAATTAATTTTAAAATGGATTTACATCTTAGCCACTTCTATTTGTGAATAAACTGTGAATTGCATTACATAATAACTTTTTGATATTTCTTTAATTTAACCCTCCTGCGGTATTAAGAAATGGGGTCAATTGGACCCTGCAAGGTTTTTCAAGGTTTTTTTCTTGTGTAGTTTCGGGAACAAACGGTCTGACTGTACAACCCACTTCCTCGCCGTCTCATCGTTACATCAACAGGAGGGTTAAGAAAAAGTCAGACAGCTAAGCTAACCTAATACAGGTAATGTAAGCCTCAAACCTATTTTTATTCAAAAATAAACTGTTGACTGAACAGAAAAAATAATCTCTGAATTAAAAATCGTTTCTGAATCAAATCACAACCCTAAAAATTGGAATTGAAAAGATAGACACTGAAAGATTTGCCTCTCTACTCTACACCCATAAAAACAAAAAGCAACACTATTGCAACATTGTCTGAGCCACACTTGCCACCTTTTAAATTAAGGCACAAACTGTGCTCTTTGCAGCGGTATCAGTATCACAGCTCTACATGTAAAACTCACTTAACCCACAGCCGATGTAGAGGGGAAACAAAGACTAACTTATTTTTGGTGTTTTATGCTCATAATCCATGTGGGAGAAAATATTTTAAAATGGTTCCTCTAATCTGTTGTTGCTGCGTCTCAGTGATTCTTGATCGTTTTTGGCTTTTTCTGTCACCTGTTGGCTGTGTAACTTTTTTAAATTGCATAGTTTCTAGTGGCTCTGACGGTTTTGAGAATTTAGCCTTTGTGAGCTAATCTGTATGCCAACATAATAATAATAATAATAATAACAATAATATTAAAATGCCTAAATATTTATTGACATGTCCTGGGTATGTGTCTTTAGGAGCAGTAAGCTTTTTAACATCTGATGAACTGTTTTTAGACGGTCATATAATGTTTTTTTTTAAATATGACAAATCTTTATTAGTCTACTTTTCTTACTTTTTTTTTTTTAATCTAGGATACAACTCCTTTGCAATGTAAACTGATTAATTTAGTTTAGAAAATGTATATCACTGCATGTCTATTCATTCTTGTTTTATACAAAAAGCAATGCCTTTAAATATTTGTTAAGGTTCTAAACATTCAGCCTCGATTTTAGTCTCCCGGACTTGACTCCTTCCCTGATGCCAAGTTCCAGTTATTTAGTGTGAGTTTCTGACCGTTTTATTGTTTCTGTACTTTCTGGCCTAAGCTTCCAAGATTTCTGCTTTAAAACCTTCGAGTTTTCAAGCTTTTATTTTCTGAAAGCCACACCTGACAATAAAAGTCAGGTTTTTCGCCCACGGCCCCGACCGACATCAAACTTCTGCTTAAGTCTACAGTTTGATATTATTATTATTCAAATAATATTACTCCAACTATTATTCAGAACACTGAATATCTCTGGCAACCTTTTTCAAAAGAATAAACCAAACAAACAAATAAAAAAAAAATACTGCTGTGCCTTGTCAGAGAAAAACGATGGGAGCTGGCTGAACAAACAGAACAAACTGTCCCACCCTATCAGTCAGAAGACGATCCTGCAGCCGAGCCATGCTCCAAACCACACAACTTGATTTCAAATTCAAGTGAAGCCCCCTTTTGTTTCCAAATACACTAATTACTGTATGACACGCTGATTTATGTGCAAAGAGAAACATGCAAACTGTGTCCACTTAATCATACTTTGCAGCCACAAAAAGAACTCACAGACGGGATGATTCCATACAATTACTGCATTCTGTGGCTTTCGTACAGAGCGCTGTATGTCTCATGGCTGTTGTGTGTGCGTGTGTGTATGTATATGGTGTGGTGGGGGGGAGGGTCTTTTCCCACTTGAAAGAGCACAAAGAAGAAGATTAAGGGGAACATCTAGTTTCCTGTGCTCTGTTCAAGCAAACACAGCGAACTCTTCAGAAACTGATAATGATCTTGTGGGAGATGAATTATGCTGCACCAGTAAATTCCAACAAACTGAAATGCAAGTTAAAACAAACATGATCAACCAAGAGCTGGAAAAAAAAACGACACAGGTTGAGTAATGTGCATTCAGTTATCTATGCACATAGATAACTGTTTTTGCCTCTGTTTTTTTTTGCAGAGGCAAAAAAAACCCAAAAACATCAAAACGTATGTTTTCAGAACATTTAAATTTAGTTGAATTAAGAATGCACCAGGGAAGTTTTGGAGTTTTCCGTCCAGTTCTAATTCAGATTATAGCGACCAGGACGGAAAAGGCAACAGAAGGAGGTGGAAGAAACGACAGGACTGAAGAAAATGTGGCCGATATCGTTGTCGCAATCATGACTAAAACTGTGGCTGTGGATTGATTTTTCTGTATTGCACAAAGCTGCCCATGTTTTCAAAAGAGAGTAGATAACTACAAGACAGAACAGAGTGCTTTCAACCTCCGTTTATGGCGAGTCCTCTCTCTTTCTTTCACAGTGTGATGTCACCTCTGTTCCTATTATAAATAATAATGTTCACTCGCTGGAGAAAGGAAAGAAAATAAATATTTTTGATTGACAAAAATGGTTTTATAACCACCACGAAATAAAGATAAGTGCACCTCTCTCCTCTCATGACATCCTCTGGATTTCTCCTGTTTCTACACTAGTAATTACTTCCCTGCAGAGCCAAAAGGCTGCTCCGTTTGACTTAGAAATGCATCGGCTTCGATTGCTCGACAGAATTTCAAAGTCAGAAATCAAATTTGTAGCTTCACATGAACAATTAACACTACTAAGTTGAGTGTTAATGACATTTAAGAGTGCATGACTCGAGGAATCGTGCTCCCAACCACATTCTCCGAATGTTCCCGTGCTCACCTGCGCTGCAGCGTCTTTTGCTTCCCAGACCGTCCTCGCTCAGCCCGACTCTCTTCTTGCAGCATGAGCATAAAAACAGAAAAAAAAAATATGAGTTATAAAAATTAAAGACGGTGGAACATTTCCTGCCTGTTGTTTCAACTTGCACTGTGAAATATTATTGAGCTTCATGATTAATTGGGACGCAAAGTACGAGGGTTAGCGGCGCTTTTTTTCTCTTAGCACACTCCTGGCAGTACAAGCTGGGAACAGGACATTCTTAATGAAACAGTCCTGCTGCTGCTGGATGTAAAACCGCCTCGAATTTATTCACACTTTCTTTTTTTTTCTTTTAACCATAAGTTTTAATTACAAATCGAGTTATTACGTTTATTTTCCAGAGCAGAGCCATCATACAGTCTGAGATGAATCAAGGTTTACAATATGAAAATTTACCAACACATCTGCTGCTGGGAGCGGACGCGTCTCCTGAGCAAGTCCACCCCGCTGCCCCACTGATAACCGCTTGTGCAAACACACAACAAGTAAAGACAGGGAACACAGTTCGTTAAAAACTCCTCTTTGTATTCTCACTCCAAATACACACTCCTAAAGTGCTCCTGTTCCTGCTTCAATCCTGCAGGCTCGCAGTTCAAACGCTCCGAACGACGTTGCACAACACATGAAAGACGACCAAGTAGGTGGTTTTGGGTTTGAATATTAGGCCTGGTTTAATTCCCTAAATTCATCCGTGACCGCGATATGCGCACGATTCTTTGAAGACGAAGATTATGTGCAATTAGGGTTTAGGTCATGCCGTTTCAACATTTCTTCCATTTGCCCTGGCCTGAGTTCAGTTCCTGAGTTATCGGAGAGCACATTTACACTTTATGAGCTTCAGACTGAATGAATCCACATCAAGTTAGACCTGAGAACAATATTACCATTTCAGGCTGCCAGTAAGCCAAGCTCCCAGTCCTTTTCTGCTACAACATTCCAATAAAACTAAAGTGATCTTTCACTATATCACATCACTTGCTTTAAAAAGCTTGTGAGTGTCTTTTTTTCCCCCCTTCCTTACTAATAATACAGACTACTTTTGCTGCAAGTTTGTTAGAAACGTAACCCAAAGAACCGACACTGCTCCCTACAGGGACGGCTTCACTTGCTTTCAGCTCCTTTCATAATTCTCACAAAATGTGTAAACTCTGAAAAAGCAATGCCTTTGAATTTTCATTAAAAGAAAGAGAAAAAAAAGAGGAGAAAGAAAACAGAAGAACAGACAACAGCTAAAAAGAAAATAGCAGAAGTATGGATTGCAGAGGGTTAAAGCAATGTAGTGTCCTGGGCTTTTCTCTCTCTCTCTCTCTCTCTCTCTGATTCACAGTGGAAAGAAAAGGCCTTTTCCTTGTCCTCAGTTGAACTCCACATCAGCTTCCTGTTAGAAAGGCAAGGAGGAAACACCCAGAGCAATATGCAAGTGCACTCGCACACACAAACACACACATGAAGGTACACAGAGGAAGGCCTTCACCAGCGGATTCCTCGCTGCCAGAGAAATTAGGTCAAGCACTTAAATGGCCCTGCACTGAGATTTAAAACGCCAAGCGCAGCGAAGGAATAAACGTGGACGCAAACGGGACGCCTGTTGCGCTTTAAAAAAAAAAAAGTACAACACACACACACGCACGCAAGCTGCACTCTTGCGGCTGGCCACATTAATAACTCCACCGAAAACGGAAACAACCAGAGGCAGGCGTCCACCTGCAGATAAATGTGCCCACCATCAGTGTGTGTCACACACAATCTCATGCATTATATATTTTAAAGAGTCTATCAAGAATGAGTGTTTTGTTTCCCCCACACACAAATAAATGTACACTAACTATAAAAACCCAAGAAGGTATGAAAGTGTAGGTCTCCACTGCGGGGTTTCACAAAACGTAAAGAGCAAGATGAAGAAAAGGAAAGCTGCTAAAGCTGCTCTGAGGGTTGATGACATCACAAGAGGCACACAAATCGAGCCAATCAATTGGCAAAGCAACTTTAATAGGGGATTTTAATTGAAGACAAGCAAATAAAGAGGAAAAAAACTAACAGGAAGGACAAATTCTGAGTCACTACAGAAAAGTTAGCTAGTAGCTCGAACACCAGTGCCTAGCTAAAGTACAAGCTAAAATACTACATCTGACTCTAGCAAGGTTTCCTCCAGAAAACTTGCTAAACCTGGTGGCTGGGTTCTAGAGCAGTCATTCATCCAGCGGCCTGTCGTGTTTTCAAGTTAAAAAATGTTTAAATTTGACAAGACATTTGAAAATATCACTTGATAATTATGTTATTGAAAGATTGGAAGATTAACACCTGAACACCAACAATAAAGTCTTAAAATAATTTAAATAAATAAAAAAATGCTAAGCCTGGTGGGGACACAAGTAAAGCCTGGTGGCCCACCAGGCTTATAAAACACTGAGGAAAACACTGCTCTAGCAAGTGATTAATATGACTGTGCATGCGGCTACAAATCAGATTAAAAAGATACAACACAGAAAATGTGACCATGACTAAAGTAAAAAAAAAAATAATTCTACTGATAGCACCAATTCTTATAGTTTCTGTCCACGTTTTGAATAAGAGTGAACACATTTTTGCAATATGATATCAATGATGTTAGTAAAGCAGCTGTGAAGAAGTTGGTTGCAACTAAATGTTGCTGCTGGTGCAAAACTTAAGGTGCATCAGTGCAGCCGGTGTGGGGAGTTCGTCTAAGTGTCTCGCCATGCAACACTGCAGTATCAGCCAAGCATGTTGGAGGAAAAATAAATAAATAAAAAAAATCCCCGGGCCCCCTGACCTGAAACGCCCTGCGAGAAACAACACACGCCATCGCCATTACAGCCAATCAACTATTCATAGAAAAGCTGTGCTGGGCCTGATCTCAACGTTTAGGGTTTCAATCAATTGCGTGAGATATGAGAGTGCAGTGGTGGGAGTGAGAGGGAGGATGAAGCTGCTGAAAGCTAATGAGTGAAAATTTGGGTGAATCAAAGCAACCCCCCCACCCCCTCCATCACCACCACCACCACCACCTTCCTCCTCTCTCCCCCCCCTCCCCTCCTAAGTCCTTGTCTCTATATTCCTCCACTGCCACAGCTAGGCCCTGGTGCTACAGGGCAGCAGTGCAAATCAGAAGATAATCGCGCCAGTTTTCACTCTACAGCCCTGTGCGTTCTCTGCATCACCGCCACAAAGTGGAGAAATGAGAGCCAGCCCATTGTGTGAGAGCCACCTGTGTTTCTGTTCCATTTTCTCCAAGGCACAATGGCATTTTCCTGTTTATAGCCATAGCTGTGCTTTATAAACACGCCGTATCTGGGGTAGTAATACATCACATAAAAGAGTGTGATAGCTGGAGCTGCGGCCAAGGGGTCATTGTGACCCAGTTCATATTCTGCCTCCTGACAGCTCTGTTCCTCTTTCCAGTTGAAGAGTGAAGGGGGGGGGGAAACACTGAGAAAGTCATCATGTTTCACACTAAGCAGAGATCTTTTCTTGGAAAACTGATAGTATGAGCAGAATCTTAGACTAACCGGCCAATCCCCCCACCACCACCACCTAGCTTACACAAACACAAAGCAAAATACAAAGCCAGATGTGTAGGAGAGGAGCCGAAGGAAGCAGCAACCTTTTGCAATAGCTTGTTAAAGTGAGCTGTGCCGGTTTAAACTTTTAGACTCTTCCATAGTTCAGCCAATGCTTTACAGTGCGACGGGACGGCCAAAAAGCTCATTCTGTTCATTCTCACTTGCAAAATAATATGTTCGCATTGTAAACGTCTAGCTGTGGCAGGAAATGCGTGGTTGCATTTGTCATCCCTTGAACGCAAGAGACCACGCTGAACTATTTTTGGAGGATGAGCAACTGTATCGATTAATTATGCATAGCCAAGCAGAATTTTGAACAAAAGTGAACTCTGAATGAACCTGACGTGTTTGAGAATGTCCGCACACCTTACAGGGAATTGACGCGACTATAAAATCATGAGGAATTGTCATACTTAAAGTAAAATGTTCATTTTATTCCTGAATCAAGGGTAGGAAGCAATATATAGAGACCCTTCGCTGCATTAAAGCTAGACATCAGTTTTCTGTGACATCACTCAAACTCATGCTAGATAGTTTGCCACATTGTCTGTTGTTCGGTTTTTATTGTGAACTTTTTCTTTTAATCAAGATGAAATCTGCCCTGCAAAAAAAAAAAAAAGAAATCGGTACAACCTTTGATGACATCACAGAAGGCAAGCCGACCGGTTCTTTGGAGCTGTTAAACAGATTTTGAAAACAAATCCCTCTTCAAAAGTGTTCATTTTTATTTGGCATCATAACAATGCCAATGCTGCTTTTAGAGCACAAAGGATATCAGGAAAATCTGCGAACAATGAAACTAAAAATTGATCAATTGGTGTACCAGTGACTGGTGAGTCGATAACTGAAAAATCAGATTTTTTTAGGGCTTCTA
This sequence comes from Alfaro cultratus, assembly GCA_903066825.1. Classification (NCBI taxonomy): domain Eukaryota; kingdom Metazoa; phylum Chordata; class Actinopteri; order Cyprinodontiformes; family Poeciliidae; genus Alfaro; species Alfaro cultratus. Next base: position 9,293 of record CAEFZX010002002.1, on the reverse strand, counting down.
ACTTAATAACTTCGTCCATTATTGCTCTATTAAAAAAAAATCCAAATTGCTCAAAAAGAAAATCAGGTCAAGATCCACCAAAAGGAAAAAAAAAAAAAAAGCCAGATCAGTGCATCTCCAAGTTAAACACAAGGAAGTGGTTTATACTCAAATGTTTCAGAATACGTACTGAAATGTGTCAAAGGTCACTTCTTTACCGTATTGCTTTCTAATGCCAGTTGACTGACTTTATTCTTCCGCCTCATTTAAATTCATCAATCTGAACAGAGACAAAGGAGAACTAACTATTCAAATAAATTAACCAAATGAAGAGATTAGATATGTATGAACATAGTAGATATTTGCAGCTTTCTCTAAGGTCTGAAACACAGATTTAAGATTATTTTTCTACAGGCTATAACATACAAAAGAAAAAACCGAGGAAGGGTCTTTGATAGAGGTGTTAGCATTAAATACAACATTATTGCCGTTTATAAATCAAAGCATATTACACTCAAAAAGAGAGTATCAAAGTGCAAGCTGTTGGTTTATGAGTTAATAAAACTGAAAACAATGGGAGTTCTTAGCTTTAATACGTTTAATGAATGGGAGTAGAAATTTTATTTTATTTTTTTTATATATTTGACCTGCCAATCACTAATCAACCTCCATAAAAGGAAAATTGGCAAACTCTGATTTCCCATTGGTTAATTTCTATTCAGTATTTATCAAAGAATCTTGAACCTCATGTGATGTCACTGACCCAAATACACACAGAGCAAATTTATTTATTTTTTTTAGCGCCTGATTGTCAAAACATTGTATTTTGTGAAATTCTGTTATAGAAATCTCTCTTTTTTTGTATTACTCACTTGTGGTTTTTTATTTGCAGTGTACATTTGGTAATGGGTTTAAAAAAAAAATAAATAAAAAAAACAAAACTGTTTAAAAATGACATGCAGCTACTGTTGGGTTATCTCCTGAATTAATTTTGTGCAAAACTTCTCTGAGGGGAAACCACAGTGACACATCGATGATGGGGGCAAAGCCGCAGAGCTGTGTTTTCTTGTCTTACATAGGCTTTAATCCTGGGCGAACTAATTAAACGCACATTTCATACTGAAATCCTAATTGCCCACTTTGTGAGGAGCGGTGATGTTTCCCCCGCTGGACTGATGTGATGATCCGGCCGGCTGCCTTATCTGCGTTTGCTTTGAAGGGACAACAAAAGCGGGGGAGGAAAAACACAAAAACGGTGGAAGATTATGCGTGTCTGCGCGGAGAAACTAGGGCACCAAACGGCGACCTCCTTTCTCGCATTATTTCCTGACTACACGGACTATCTAACGTGGGATTGTTCGGACGTCACGCTTAACCGCTGAGGCGCAGGTTTGTCACGCGGCCGTTAGAACTTCCAGGCTGAAGAGCCGCGGATTGTTTCGGCCACAGCAGCGTCGATATCCCCTGACCCAGTCTGGGAGAAATGACATCCGCTGCTGTCGAGTCGAAACACGAACTACTTCCTACAAAACCGAGCAAATGTAAACCAAATACATAAAGACAAAATAGTATTGTTAATACTTACCGTTATGCCTCAAGTTCATGTGTGAAGTTTGTTGGCTGGGCTCTTCCTCCTCCGCGAGTTTTTTTTAATTTTTTTATTTCCTATTATTTTCCCCCGGCAGAAAAAAACACTACAAAAAATACTCCTAAATGCTGCAATTTTGGCTTGTGACATGGTGCCGAGCATGTACCGACAGGCATTCTCCAAGAGGAGCTTCCCGAGTCTCGAAAGGCTGCGAACCCCGTCTCCCGCGCCTCTCTCCCCGGCCACCTCGCAGAGTTCAACGGGGACACGGAGGAGCTGCCGAGTCCTTCGCCGTCGACGAACACAGATGCGCCGAAGTTCAACTGAGGTGAAGCGCTTACACAACCGGCCCCGGTGTGCGAGCGGACACACGACGCCGTTCTGAAGCTAATTTAATAACTCCAAATGTAGGCGAGAGAGCGGAGAAGACGGCTCATAACGGGGAAATATGTGCAAAAAAGAGGCTGCGTAGAGATGATTATCAGAGGCAGCCTCACTCCCCCCCTCCTCTCCTGCCCCCTCCGCCGCTCGAAAAAGCACTATTTGCTGCTTTATTGAACTCCCAAGAAGGGCTTTAAGTAAAAATACGCTACAATTTATTCGCAAAAAAGCCAATTATAGCCGCTGAGAAATAAATCAGAATTTAAATGATTAAGCAGAACAGCATTCTAGAACAAGTTACCACTTATTTGAGGATGGAACAAAGCTGAAGTTCAGTGTTGCACCTTTAGCAACTTTTAACTCCATCATCAGTTATTTTCCAATTATAACTGACATCACTGTTTTTTTCTTTTTAAATAATATACATATTACATGGTTTAAAATATTAACATTCAATTTAAAAAAAAGTTTAATATGTTATAATGGCTAGCTAAAATATATATATATATATATATATTAACAGTCGAATTACACAATAAAATTGCTAATGATCTAAATGTGTTCCTCCGCACTCAAATTAGATCCCTTATCAAAAACATTCAAAATGGCAACTTTTATTTCACTATGGCAAAACAACTCTGATTTTATGGATATTCCAGTTTGTAATGGCCCATTGTTTCTCCTCTTGTGAGTTAATAAATATCAGTTTCTCCCCGACGTCACAAGTACTTTAAAGACGAGTCCAGACGTGCTGCTGTTGCCCAATTAACCTCACAAATGCTTTATTGATGAAACATCAGAGGAAGGAGTGAGAAACGTGGATGTTAAAGGACCACTCCGACATTTACAGAAGTTTTTCTGCATCGGAGTCCCTGTAAAATAAAAAATAAAAAAAACGGGTAAAGTATGCTTAATCAGAGCAGCTTTTATTGTGTATGTTGGATGGGTTCCAGATAGTCCTGCATTTTATATTTATTTAAAATCAATAAATAGGCTTATATACTTCCTCGTTTTTTATAGCTAGACAGCTAATGAAATATCATACAATCCTTATCCTAAAGACTGTCTGTTTAGTAATGCATTTACAAATTAAGTTTGGGCAAACCATAACACATTAAGTGTTAAGGAAGTTATTGATGCATTTTTAATGTATTATTGTGCTTCTTAAGTCTGGATAAAAGTTACATTATGATTAATACCCACATTTAAAAAAATACACATCTTTACATAGAAATATTGTAATGTGATTTGACTATTTAAAAAAATGTACTGAACCAATTTTGTTTAAAAAAATAATTAAACTCTTCTGGAAATTTCTGACTTAGTTCTTTACTTTCAAAAAGGTCACATTAAGAACTTTTACATTAAACAATTACATCACTATTTAATTTTAATGAAGCTAAAATGACAATGTATTTTGTAAGCTTTTGCTTGAAGCACACACACACACACACACACACACACACACACACACACACACACACACACACACACACACACACACAAGTACCAGCTGAGGAAACCTGCTTTACAAGGTGTGTATGTATGGGTGTGTGTGTGTCTCTGTAGTAAAGCTGCATTCAAGTGATATTACAGCTGAACCCAGTGACCGGGCTCTGCAACCTATATCCATAAGCACAGAAATAACCTGCAGGATTACAGCCTGTGTGTGTGTGTGTGTGTGTGTGTGTGTGTGTGTGTGTGTGTGTGTGTGTGTGTGTGTGTGTGTGTGTGTGTGTTGTATATGGGCTGACCTTGTATGCTATAGCCTATGAGGATTACAGGGTGAAAAAACACCATACATACCGTTTTTTAGATTACTTCTGTTGTAATCTGTTGCTTTATAATTAACCAGAATTTCATGTTATTTTTAGAATGATTTTTTTTTCTAATTACTCACATAGTAAATTGTGCCTTCAGGTTAAGCATGGGAACTTTATTTATTTTTAAAAGAAAACATTTATACTAATATGAACATATGTATAGTCTGAATGAATCGTTTTGCATTTACATATATAAAATGTCGTATATAATAAACGTGTTTGTAGACATTATGCTAAATTAGAAACTGTAATTTTGGTGAGAACAGACATCTCTTTTCATTTATGAAATGTTAGAGTTTTCCACTTGCACTTGTGCACTTTATTAGACTTTAGTCTCTTAATTTTACCAAATCTGAAAATGTAACAAAATGATTAATCTTGTGGGCTTTTTGGCACATTTTGTTTGTAGTAGTTCCATTTAGGGAGGAAGTATAATAAAGTACTCCCTTTCATTAGAGGTAAAGTTGAACACAGAGCCAATAAAAATCTAAAATACTGCAGTGACTTGATGAATTGGCGAGGTTAAGGTCATAAAACAAAACATGTAAGTGAACTGACGTACTTAGAACTGATCGTTCTTCTTCTTTTCTTTTTCTTTTTATATTTTGAGAAGTTAAATTATCCCAGATTTGACTTAAAAATCAGTAAGCTAAAAGTAGTTATCTCCATTTTTCTCCCCTGAACAATGTGAACCAGCGACGTGTTCCCACGTTTGAGGTGACCGGTGCCGATTCTCCTGGAATAGGCCGGCGTTCTCCAGTTTTCATTTTGCAATCACATCCTCTCTGTGCTCAGTCCACGCCACATCTCCAGACAGTATGGATGGCAGCTGAGACAAAGCCCAGCATTCTCCAGCACAGAGGGCCCCCTCTTACTTTTATTTCAGGCCACTGCTCTCAGACACAGACCATTCTGCGCCGAGCACCCAAAGATGGCAGCCAGAAAGGGAAGGAGAGAGAAAAGGGAACGAGGTAGGCCAGAGGAGGCTGAGGGGGGACATGTGGAAAAAGTGGGCGGAGGCTCTGGCGAGAACCAAAAACTCGCTGCCATCCTCACTACCTGATGGTTACTCCGGCCTGTTTCCACCCCCCCTTCCACCGTGGTGCAGTGCGGTACCACGCCCCACTTTGTACTGCGAAAAAAAAAAACTACTTAAAAATCGGACATGCACAAGGACAGCTGAGTCAGTCACTCTGAGTAAATTACATTCAAACTTCGGTCTGGGTGCAGAAAGTTCTGTTAACCCCCCGAAAAGCTCAGTGTGGCTGTTAAACCTGCATCATAGTTCAGTGCTCGGCCTGGCTTTGTTAGGGCTAACAGTGGCTTTCATTTGAACTCTTGTTTAAATGTAAGGAGAAAAATTGGATTTTGTGAAATGATTTGGAAACCTTTTCCACCTATGTAACCTGCACTAATACATCAAATGTGTTAGTGAATGTATTATAAATGAACTTATGTTTAAATTAATACCTTATTAAACTAACTTATGTACTCGGTGTTCTTGAAGGCACACCTAGCATCTAATTGAGATAGCAACAATGGAGAATCCCACATATTAGTAGATGCATAAAAACATATTTGAATGTTTACACAGATGTGTGTGTGTATAGATATATACACATGTGTGTACACATGCATATGGGTATATGTATGTATGTTTGTAGGTATATGGAGGCAGGTGTGTGTGTGTATATGTATATATGTGTTCATATGGGTATGTATAATTGTTTTTGTTGAACAAAGGGGTGAAGGACAATAAGCTATACTTCTTTTCACTCCTTTTTTAATATGTCAGCAAATTTGTATTTTTTTGGTTATGCTTTCTTAAGTCTTATTTGATATTGTGAAATGTATTCTGTGTTGCAATAAGTGCGACCTAAATATTTACATATTCAAAGTAAATCAATTTGAAATGCAGTAAATCTGATGTTCATATAGGATCCTTCATTTGATCTAGAGGAACTGATTGTACAAAGGTATCAGTCAGGAGATGGGTAGAAAAAAGTTCTGTACATACCATGAAACAGTGAAGGCAGCCATCTGTTATTGAAGGAAGTACGGAACAACGGGGACATTACGAAAACTGGACTTTTCTCCAAAACAAGTTAAAAGACAAGACTGCAACTTTACAGTGGGGCGACCAAGAGGCACCAAAGAAGCTGCAGGAATTAGTGCTAGTCTTTATGTTGCAGCAATCTCCTGTGATGTCAATATGTCTAGGCTGAGGAGCAGGATTGCAAAACACACAGAAGTCTCCCAAAACCTGGAGGAAGGTTGTTGAACCTCTGGGCCAGAGTATCTGCGGGTAAGATTTCCACAAACAACCACTGGGAATCATGGAAAGAACACCATTCCCACAGTAAAACAGGGTGGCGGCAGCATCAGATGGAATACAGGATTTTGTCACAGCAGGCGGATAGTTATGAATTGTTCCAAATATAAGTTTTGGTTGAAAACCATTAGGGGTCTGAAATAAACAAGCTAGAAATTAATGACACTGCATAAAGTCATTAATTTCAGAAAAATAATATAATTACTTAGTAATAGAAAAATAAGAGAAAGTTCAGTATTTAGATATGTGGTCTTACCTGAAGGGGATTCAAGACAAGAGATGTGCTTACAATCAGACAGATTTGGAGAACCTTTGCCAAGGAAATGTCAAAAAGTCAAGATCTGAAATCCTCCTACCTGTTATGCTTTCCTCCTTCACACAGATGTGATATTTTTAAGCTAAACAGTACAAGATTAATATTATAGTTATGGAACAATTTACTATGATTTCATTTTGTTACATTGCCTTTAACAGGGTTGCTGAGACTTCTGAGAGCTTGATCGCTGCATGTTAGAATTAATTCAAGTATGAACTCACGACTGTTAATAAAACCTTTCCGAGAGGACCCACGGTTGGATGAGCATGCATGTTTTCACAGCAACGCTCTGTTTGAGGAACGATAACAGCTTTTCCCTGAACCTTCTCGGAAACGAAAAAAAGAAGGACCTTCGAAGGTCAGCTAGGGCGACTGAACCTTCCAGAGGTCTAACATCCATCAGAAGCGTGAGAAACCGTGCCCACGTCTCTGTCTGAAAGCGAGGCAGCGGCGGCGCTATCGCCTTATTATCAGCAGAGAAGTAGCTGGGCAGTGTGTGTTGTGGCTCGGTTGCCACAGGTAACAGGTCAATGATTACAAAGACGGATGACCGAGGGTGTCCTCAAGCAGGGGTCAGAGGGATAACGGAGGGCCCACGGCTGCAGCTGCCAACTCCTGGGCTGTGCTCTCATTAGAGTCATATCTGCTTCGTACCCATTCTCTGGAGGATGTAGATTTGAAGTCATCTACATCAAACTGCAGGAAATAATATAAACTTTTTTAGTAGCTCTGATTGTGAAGGAAGCTAAAGATTAAGGGTATGGTAATGGCCCTGCAACCCCATCATAATGAATATATCTTGTGCCGCTATATTTCTGAGTTGCACAAGACAAAGAGGTGAGACAACGACAGAGGAAATACCAAGGTGAAAACAATCTGGTTGTCAAGCTACCTCAGGGGGGCTGGTTCCATTCTGAATGGTTGTGTGTTTAATAACTTGAGTACTCATCCATAGGACAGCTATTTTTAGTTGGTATTTGGGATTAGTCCACTACTACTTTTTAACTTCTGTTTAAAGAACCCTTCTATCTTGACTCAGTAACAGCTTTTGTTGCCCTCTGTTTGACTTTGCTGTTGTTTGACTTTGCTGCTTATAACCATTGATGCGCTCGTTACTCGGCCTCCTGAAGAGGCTGTGGGTACATTTTTTGCAGCGTCACTACAACCAACTATTACTTTAAACAAATTTGTGTCCCACATCCTCCAAAAAACAAGCATCTAATTCAAAGTTCTCATTCTGCTTTGTAAAGACAACTGACCTGGAACGACTCCTGTTTGGAGGGTTAAGTTGCTTTAGAAAAATCTTGACATGGTGGCGGTTTTTGATACGGACACTTGCTCAGGACAGCATCTGAAATGGGACGGATACACAAGTACCACTTAAAAAAAACTGTATAACTCTGATCTTTCCCTTTTCTCACTCTCCACCAGTCTGAATGGCTACAAACAGCCATTGTCAATGCAGCCCAGGAGAACAATTGAGTTCCTATGCTGTGTCTGACCAGGAACAGGAGGTAAACTTCTACACTGACCACTCCAAGTAAATTATGCCTTCAACAGACAGTACATTTGCATTTTAGAATAGATGGTGTGACTAAATCGACATGCTCAGATTTATTCAGGAAAAAACTGTGATACTTTGACATGCAGTTCAAGCACCCACACACCTAAGGAGGACTTCATAAAACAGATCACACTTTATAAGTCACACTGTCGTCCTGTTCCATCTTTCACTCCCTTGTCTCTCGGAGATCGAGGCCCCGCCCGCCGCCTGTTCTCCCGCGCTCTGCTCGCTCCTCCCTCCCGCCCTATCCCCTTTCTACATGACATCATCTGCACATCTGTCGTCCCAACAGGGTGCTGGTGACACAGACAGGCCACAAAAATCAGAGGAGCTCTCGCTCTCCTCTTTTGTCACCGTCCCCCTTTCGCCTTCCTATCTCTCCTTCCGCCTTCGCAGCATTGTGTCCTGCAAATAGCATAGCTGCGTGCTGCATTTCATCTGCCTGCTTCCTCCACTGTGGCACACACGATCAGAGCGAGGCAGGAAACGGCCATTAAACTAAATGATGCATGGGCCTGACTCCAGGCCTTGACCCGTGTGATTGTGAGCAAACTCAATCAGCGAGGTCAGCTTTAACGCGAGGTGAGTCCTACAGAAAAAAAAAGACATTTTTTGCTTCACTTTCTCTGATTCGGCCCAATAGATCCTGTTAAAACCAGTGAAGAGGTTTGTGGTTGTATCAGTTAACGTGTGTGTGTGTGTGTGTGTGTGTGTGTGGGTTACAGTGACGGAGAGCGAAGGGGCGGGGGTGGTGTGCTTCGACAGAGTGGACCAGCCCTTAAGGCCCCGGGTATTTTCAAGGGGGAATAGAAACTTGGAGAAGTGCAACACATGTTTGATTCCCAAAGCCCAAGCACAGTAATTCCTCACATATGAATTACTTGCAGATCAAAATCCAAGTTGTAGCGGATCACACCAGCTGCTGTGGATTTACAATTCTGCTGATGTACGTGAACAAAGACAGATAATCCTATAATTAGATAAACGGGGAAGTTTTGGGGGGTTCTTTTCTCCAAAAAAAAGGAAACTTTAGCAAAAAAAGAACAAGAAAAAAAAGCATGGAAAATAGAACATAAAGGATAAATAAATTAGATTTAATGGTCTCGGGTCTGTGTCTGAAACGAAACGAAGCAAGATACGCAAGTGAGGATGCAGTCGATTGGGAATGGAAACCAGGAGAACCGCTCCCTTTCACTCTAAACCAGGGGTCTCAAACTCCAGTCCTCGAGGGCCGCAGTCCTGCAGTTTTTAGATGTGCCACAGGTATAAAATGGCTTAATTACCTCCTCCTTGTGTAGATCAGATCTCCA